>JAUPMH010129584.1:0-16099 GCA_032270665.1 Metridium farcimen
CTATCACTTTCTCCCCAAAGTTGGGGGAGAAAGCGATAGCGTAGGACCCAGGCCCGCTCTGGAAATCAGGCTACGTTCTGTACGGTATTTTATTTTTTGAGAGTCGTTGTTGTTTGTCTCTTGCCTTCTATACTGCCGTTTTTTATATTCTGTCAGTGAATTCTGGCATTGATACGACGTTTCGCTACTCCGAAACGTTGCCGAACAATTTGAACAAAAACGAACATATTCCGTGGGAATTCATAGGCAACCAATCAGAGGCACTCGTACTTTGTAGGCTGAGTTTACGGTAACTTCGGAGATTTGATTGACAGAAATTAAAACAACAAATTGTGGTTTATGTTTGAAAATCAGACGAGTTTGCAGTAATAAAAACTGCAGTAATACCTCCTAGCAAGACAATCTTGCAGGGTAGTTTTTCAGTCATTGCAGTAGTGGTCGCAATTCGACCTTGAATTTTACTTGGAGCTAGTACTACAATGTCAATGAATTGAACCGAATACTTAGGAATAGAAACATACTTCTGTGTTTTCACAACTATAACTAAACTTTCTCCGAATAGACCAGTGTTTAGTGTTATCTAGCACGGCTTTACTATTTGACAAAACGCACATTTGCACAGGGATAGCCACAATTCAAACGTTTTTTCGTGCTTTGCTTGTGAATATTTTGACATTAGATCGAGGCTAAGCCTGTACAATTTTTTTGTTTTTAACCCCTAAGAGATACTACAAAAATACTACTATTAAAACATACATTAAAGATAAAATGTTTAAAATATTAATGACTGGAGTATTCTGTGATAGAGCGCAAACACAAATCCGTGAAATAAAATCAAAATTGTTACTAACAAATAGTTCTTATTTAGTGGCTATCACTCAACCAGCACAGTCTAAGAAAAGGCAAATACAATACTTCATTACAGCTTTACTTGTCTAAAATAGTCACTAGTAGTCACTAAATAAGAACTATTAGACAGAATAGATTTTATTTCACGGATTAAGTGTTTGCGCTCTACCCTCCCCAGTATGGTAACTCGGTGCACACTTTTCAAGATGGCACCCCCATCGTTAATCGGAAGAGTAGATGTCTGTATAAACGGCGGTGGACCTCATTGACTGGAGAAAGTACATGCAAGCGCAATACCATTCCGTGGTGGTCGTTATTGTGAGGGTGTTCGATATAGCGAGGTTTTTAAATCATATATACTACTATTAAACTGTGGATATAAATTGACTGAAATTAAATACCATGTTTGAAACAGCAAGATCTTCAAGATGTAATCAAATTGGATCGAGGTATTGCCGGAAGGTCCAATGTATACAGATCAGTTATTAATTCAACTGCGTGCAGCCACAAAACCCTGGCTAGATCTAACCGGGGTTTATAATCTGTTATAATCAATAGTAATATTATATTTTTTTATAACTTATATCATAGCGTTAATTCACATAAGTTGAACAACGCATTACAGTTTAAAAAAGATCGATAAGAAACATTCGTGTTTTATTATTATCATCATATAACAGATATAAGTAAGTACAAAAATAATTCGGCAAATATTGTTCAGAGACATATTACGCGTGCGCAAACAGTACCTCCCCTTAAACCACTTTTTCCAGCTACTTTCCCATGACCATGTATTGCAGATTTGACCGCGGACTTCGAAGTGGCTCCCGCACTAGACTACATTTATCACCTTAAAATCTAAAAAGAAAAGAAAAGCGGTCACTTTACAAACTAATATTATCAAATAAAGCTCACACAATAAAAATGGATAAATATCAATAAGTGTGGCAAAGCTGTGAAAATAAGACAGGAATTGTTTATAATATTGATAAAATTCCTCTTTCTAAGAAGGAGGAAAATAAGAAAGATAAGACGACAATAACTACACCCTTCTAATGCGAGATCTTCAAAGAGGAAAAAAGCATTAATGTAATGATCTTTTGCTGTAGTGGGTTATCATATCGTCGCATCCGATCATATTATCAATTACAATATTCAAAATGTCTATCTCTAGTATTCTCTAGTATTCAATTAAAACAACATGCATAGTTTTAAATCGAAAAAATAAATCAGTCGGGAAAATTAATAGCAATACACGAGCAAGTTTTCAAGACAAGTAAAAATTACTAATGACTTCACATGTTCTTTGAATCAAAAACCGAATGTGGATGTAAATTTATGACAACATATGACTCATGTGCATGTATATTTCGTAGACGAAACAAACACAAATTAAACACTACTTTTCCGTAATGAATAAAAGTTTTCGCATTGTAAAGAGGTGAATAATAAGGCATAAGCAACGAAGCAAAACTCTACGACATATTTATTAAATTATGAGCGTTTTGAATTGAAAAATAAGATGGAAAAGTCTAAATGCTTGGAAGGCTTTGACTGAATTAAGTTTGTGCAAACGAACCAAAAGTTTTGCGTTGAATAAAAGCCGACAAGCTGATTGGACTTGTAGCAAGTTGGTTTGTCATTCCGGTTTAATGTTGTCCAACTTTCTCATTTTCAACAACGAATCAATTTCCTGTACGGCTTTACATAACCTCAGCTGTACATCCAAATTATTAGAAAAACAAGCTCTCTGATTGGTTCCCATTAATTCTGCTATCAAAACACGTGATTAATATTCATCTTATAGGCTTCTGATTGGCCAGCAAGGTACTTAGCACTATCTCAACACGTGAAAACATGAAGGCTTGGAAAAAGAAAGGAAAGATCCAAAGATAAAAATGTTGATCAATTAACGTCCTTCAAAATACCTTAAACATTACTCATGACGGAATAATTATATCCGTTTACCCGAAGCCGGCGATACTCAAGTTTGTCTGTCAAGGCCAAAAAGTTAAAGCATCATTTAAGCGAAGACGGCAAGTTTTCCCGCGCTTAAGCGACGGAAAGGCGCCAGTAGCGAAGTGGCGGGAAAACGCGCCTTGCACTATAGGCTAACCCTTGCGTTTGTATTGGATAATTTCCCGTAAAACAAAATGTTTAAACAGCTTTATTTCGAATTTAACTTTGAGTCATATGTAAAGCGATATTTTAAGAATATAAAACTGAATCACTACAATCTGCCAGTAACTACACACAAAAAAAAATAAACTAGTTGATACTATGGCCAAATTTATTATCAAATATGGTCGGTAAAGATATTTTAAGAATATAAAAAGCACTTGAATCTTCCAGTATCTACACAAAAAACTAAATTAGTTAACTGATTATGGCCAAACTTCTTGTAAAAGATGGTCGGTAAAGATGATTATAGCCATAAAGGATACGAATAAGGCATATTTTAATGAAAGTAATTAATAACTGTCAATTGAATTGAAAGGTTGAATCCCAGTTAAGTAATCAGTTAAAAGGCAATGTAGACCATTTGGCATTCATTGGAGATCATATATTGTCTTGAATCGTTATTTATATCACTAATAGCATTTTACAGCTTCAGTAACCGAATATTGCCACAAAACACTATCACCTAATTTATTTGAATAACAACAAGATGAAACGATATGAAAAGGCTACTGATTCTGTTTGAAAAAAGAGAAGAAAATTTATGGACGCGCAAATGGGATTAAAAGTTTTTGAAAATAAAATGGTCATTCAATGTGGTTCAATCAAAAAAAGCCGCACTCTTGAAAGCAATCTTCATATCATTACCATAACAGTAACAGGAATCTAATTTGACGACCTGAAATGTTATTAACAGCTTTTTGGGTAGGAATCAATTAAGAAACGCTAAAAAACATCAACAGAATATTCTTAAACAAATGCGTCAATTAGCTGTCTGTGAGACGCTGTAATTCAGTCCAAATACTGAAGAGAAATTACAAATAAGACTCATTCTGATAATTAAAACGAAAGCAATTTACAGGCTTTGTTGTGACAGAAGACTTTATAAGCGTCAGTAAATAAAAAGTAAAATAACTGATAATTAAATGTTAGTTTTAAGTGACGCAACCTCCGCGCGAAAAGGAAAAACGTTTTCCACATGCGGACTTATAAATGTCTTTTTTCCGTTTGAAATAACATATCAAATGATCTCAAACCACATTCATACAATACTCAAATGAATGTAATATTTGTCAGTATTTGCTTTAGTATTGATTCCGCATAAATTTGAATGAGAATAAAGTAAATTACCACTACTGTTGAATAAACTGTATTGCGCATGAATCTCCCCTGAGTGCAAGATAGAATACAACGGCCAACATGGCGGATTCCTGCTGACTTTTATAATTCCACTTTGTACCAATATAGAAAATGATTTCCAGACGGAAGTCTTGTCAAACTACGGAAATTTGATAAATTGGAATTATGAAAATATTCTTTCTTGAGAACATTGTATAATTTCCACGTTACAAGAGAGTAAGTAAGAAAAAAAAGTTGAAAATGGTAGTTTAGTTTCGATTAGATACATCATCTGGGCAACTTTGATCATCTCAAGTTTTAGAAAAAGAAGTAATACTGAATATCAAGTGTTTGTATGTTGACAGTTTTATCTTTAAAATCAAAAAGAATCCTTTATCACTAAACTATTATAAATTATTAAAAGTTATGCCTAACCATAAATGGATATCCAACGCTGAAATGATAAGTATTTTTGTTAAAACAGCTTCAGTGTTAGGCGATGGAAAAACTGGAAAACGTGACAAAAACTAGCTAACTCACTTGCCGAAAAAGCGGTTTACTATGCTAATTTACCAAACAAATAACTTACAATAATACCGAATTTAGTTTAAATGGTTGGGGTTCAATAATTAAAGAATATAATTTTGTAATTTGGTTTAGAAAGGGAGCTATGAATCCTTCCCAAAGTGTGAAAAATTTGAGACTGACAAAACGTTTCCGAAATTTCACCTGTTGATTCTTCATTAATATGCATAGAAACAACCTATTCTCAAAAACACAAAACGAGACAGATTTATAATCTTTTCATAACCGGTTAGCCTTTCAAACACTTAATTTTCCAAGTCTAATACTACATCCTTGAGAGGATTTGTGACTTGGAAATCTTAGCCATTATCAAATAAGCTCGTGAACATGAGGCGAAGTATAATAAAATATAATAAGTTTGATTACAAAGTCGAAAACTCACAATATCACACGGATTTATTAGTGTATACTGGCTTTATAACAATATAAAGAAACCGGAATTGGTTAACATTTAGTAACTCAAGCGAGAAACCATTTGTTTTAATTATTTGTCACTTGTTTTCAGTATACTGTTGGACATTACCAATCAAAAGCGCTTCCATTGGGGATTTTCACGACAAAGATTGTCAAGTTAGACTATAGGTTGGGAGCGTGTTTATCTTAAGATTTTTACAGGTATACGTATAACTTTTACAGTCATTATAAACACTGACTTTTGAATAGCAATTTAGGATTTCCGATTGAAAATAAAGACCATGTAAAAACTAGAACCATACTGAATGAATGTCATTTTTTGCTTTATCGAGAGCGTCTTATAAACAAACATCACACAGGCTAGCGACAACAGTCATTATTCAAGAATTTCGTTTCTTGTTTACCCGTTTTGAAAAAATAAAATAGGTGTTTTTTTGCGTTTTTTTTGCAGATGTTTTGGTTGTAATGTCACGTCTCTGGGATTGTATGGATTGGCAGACAGTAGGAGTTCTTCTCTTATTCTACTTAGAACGCGTAAACAAGTGGACTTCATCACTTGACGTAAATCAACTTCTGACAGGCGAAATTATCATGAGCGCAGTTAATTTTATGCAACACGAAAAAATTATTTTAAGCTTTTTTTACAAAGTTTATTACACCAAATGCTCACAAATTGACAAAAATAGAACGATGGGTGTTTTAATGCAGGAAGATAAACAAAAAATCAGTTTGCAACAGTAGAATTTGTATTTATAATGTATAAGGTATTATTGTGAAATTTTCTAATCGAAAACAGTTTTATAAAATTATTGTACATAAAAACTAATTAGGTGTAGTGTTGTGTAGAAATAAAAAAGGTTATTAATCAAAGGTTACGAAACTCAAAGTGAGATGAATTCGTATTGTGCAAAAGACATTTAAAAACTCTTTGTATTAAAATAGTGTTCAAAAATCTGATAATTTTCAACAAAATGTTACGCGTTTCGGATTTCTTTCAACGCTCTGAAAGTGCAGTAATATAATAGTCAGCGTTATTCTATGGATACTTTTCGAGGTAAAGAGTTGACTGAGTTGATCCGAGCGTTGTTATTGACGTTTAATCACAGTAAATATAGATAAAACAGTTGAGCAATACTTATTCCATGCATAATTTAACCGCTGCTTTTGACGTACGCTGTCATAATCACAACGCAATACGTCTAGCATTGCCTAACTGGTGCACTACTAGAGTTAAGCTATTTTTGATTTCCTACACCCACTGAAATCTGCAGGAGAACAATCTGTGCTCTGTTAGAATTCTGACTGAAATCCTGCTACAGCGTCATGTTGATTTCAAATGTTTTCTTGTATTTGTGAATTCGTCGGAAATAGCTAATAATTATGACTTCCAATATTTGGAAAACATTGGCACTTCTTTTCTCGTAGTGTAATATAGACGTAGTACAGCTACTCTAAGTCTAACTTTTAATATAATATTTTGACAATTTAGAAAATAATAAGGCAATTTTGATCGTAAAACACGGTGAAAAAATTGCGGTATTTTATTAGTACTATAGGAAGAAGGCAGGTATGACCCGTAAGAGAAACTGAATCTCTTTTCATTTTGATCAATATGGCACTAGTCGCAACCCGCCATGACTTTCCAACTAAATTCTATTTCTAGAAAGCTATTAAGACTTGTTTTTACCTAGACCTTAAATTTATCAAGAACTTGATATTTTTTTTTCTAACCTCCTAAAACTAAATGATTTTTCTCTTTTCACTACTTGCTGTAATCAACCGCTCGTTCAAAAGCGCAAATAACCGCGCTACAAAAAACACGAGCTCTAAAATTGTTAATTTTATCTTCGAATACACTTTGTCGGTCTGTGCTTTGAGAGGCTGCCTTTCTAGTCAAATTTTGGTGAGTAATGAGTATATTTATATCACGAAATTTTGTCTGAGCCACGTACGAAGTGACCACACTGATCGTGAAAAACAATAACACTGACCGTAAAAAAAGAAGAGAGAAACAATGATCCCTAATCCTAAATAATCCAGAAATTTTCAAATCAAACCTTACTGAGATTAAATTTGCGGTTCGAATTTTTTGACAGTTTGATCAAAATTTCTAAACATGTGTATGGAGAGTCCAAACACATGGTATTGTGATTTTACGGATTCGAGGTTAAAATAATGCTAAGTGAATGGAGAGTTTGTTGAATGTTTGTAGTTACTATTAGGATAGGACGATAATCGTTATGGTAGAGTCAAACTACGTCATCAAAAACGTGTCCGGCGGTAGATCAAGATAGTTGGGAAATCCTTCTTAATAAATACCTTGAAACGAATCCATCAATAAACTTAGTAATATCGAATCATTGGGACTTCCTGATGATTTTCTTTGAATACAACACCTATCCAAAGGAAATAAAGCCAGCTTTGTGCATATATATTACATTTGAGGTACAAATTGTTCCAAGAACATTATACAAGGCTATGGAATAAACGCCATTTAAAATTAGGTTTACGCTTGTACTTGTTAGTGTTCGCAGCTTTTACAACCATGACTACTGGCCCGAGTGATCGAATATTAGAAAACTAAAGGTCTTTTTAATGATTTTCGCGGTGAAATAGTAGTTTTTTGGCTATCATAATAATGTTCAAAACAAGATTTTTTTCTCTTGACGCTTTTTTCCGATGAGATCTTCCGGATGAGTTAGACAAGCGAAACATCTGTTGAAGGTGGCAACAGCCAATCAGAAGCTCGCAGTGACGGCCACTCATAGACGTTTGCATACATAATAAGGTCAACACATTAATGACCTTAAACTCGAGATAATGGCCACAATTTGAATAAGATAAAAAAAAGAAACAAATTAGTTAGCTATTGCAGTACAGACATGATCAGCATATAAACCACTTTTTGATTACTGAAACAACTCGAACACACCTAAAAGCCAAAAAAAAATTAGCGCATTCCGCTGGTAAATTTCTCAAAACGGAGAGTTTGAGGAGTAAGTTATAAGTTAAGCAACCGCGGCAACGAAATAGGCTGGCAAAAATGGACGTTGATCCTGTCAAATCTAGGTTTGATTGACAGCCACCTGGTTGTCACTAAGCACGTGGTTCATGTAGTCTCCGTCACCTGTATCACAAACATATTCAATCTAAGTGAGACAAGATCGTAAAGAGAAGAAAAAACCCTGACACCTGCCTTAGCCCCGACCACATCACTCTATTATGATTGGCTGACGCTTAGAGTCTCCATAGCGACGGTAATTTTAGCCGCCTTGGCTGCAGGTTGACCGACATTCAACAGGTTAATGCAAATTTGGCCCAAAAAAATATCCAAGGACCGCTCCCTTTTAGCCGAAACGCGCTGAAATTTCTCGCATTAAATCATTGATTTGGAAGCCAAATAATCAAAAGAAAACAAAATGATAGTAGGATAGCTCACAAAGTTAAAGCTCTTGTACTTTGAAGCTAGTTGTTATATATTAATTAGTCGTAAGGCTAAATCTACTATTTTTGAATCTTACTAGAATTTGTTTTTACTTCAGAGATCAAAAACACGAATACGATCGAGTTGTTTATGTTAGAGCTGAAATATGGTTCAATAAGTCTTGCAAAGTTTATCCAAGAAGATGAAGAAAAATGGGTGGTGTCGCTAGTTTAATTTCAAACTAAAATTATTCCAAAAGTCGGCCACCCCACCTATAGACTTGTTCGAACATGAATATGATTATTCATGAATAACTTTATCTAATCCCTAGAGATCTCTTTCCGCTTTGATCATGGTCATTTAGACGAACCATATTTCACAATACAAACATAACAATAGTAACAGCAGTTACAGCAAAAACGCCTAAATATCAACGATGCGTCTCTCGATTTGAGTTTTTCTAACATTTGGTAAGCTATCAGAGATAATCTCCGCGTAGTTGGTCGTGGGATTCGAGGCTTGACATATTATGACAATTCGTTGACAAATTACCAATAGCGCTGTGTTGTATGCCATTAGCGATGCAATGTTCTATTGTTCCAAGCACGTGGCGTACATTTTCAAAAACTTTTTATCATAAAGTATCATCAACAACTTCGAATGCATCTAAATTCGAGAAAATAAAAACTCTCCCCTTCTAAAATAAAAATAACTCGAATCCAGTGATCTCGGCGTTACAAAGTGAAGGCATTTCGGCCGACTTCTCGCTGGTTCCATGTGTTTCCGTGCGAGTAACGACACGCGACCCATAGTAATTTAAAAAGACAAGCCGAAAATTACTCTGCTTACCGTGCAACAGCCAATCAGGAAGCGTCTTAAGAATCGTAGGGAGGAGACTTGAGTTGGGATAAGCCGTTGTGATTGGTTGATTTCAGTGTACTTTGTTATGACGTGTCAGAGCGCGTCACACTAAGCCAACGCAAATTTCGACTTGATTTATGAAATAGAAATTACCACTGGACCAGAGACATTCTGTAAAACCCTCACTAGGTAAACGGGTCTCTCAGCTCAACGCACCAATAGTTTTAGCAATCAGCTGATCTAATTTCAAACTACCACCACTGCTATTACTACAAGATTTAAAGACGAACACAACGCTACCAAGGATATACTCGTTTGCTTTGAATTTTTTTTATAGTTTGATTAAGTTCGAAAAATACGTCGCGATGATGATGGTGTTTCAACAAGGAAGCGATCAGTTTCGCGCTTCGCCAAGTCCACCACAAACAACCTTGGACGACACCAGTGAGAACGGACAAGACAGCAAAAAGATAAAAGATATGCAACACGTTAAACGACCTATGAATGCATTTATGGTATGGAGCCAGATTGAACGACGCAAGATGGCCGAAGAACATCCTGATATGCACAACGCAGAGATAAGTAAACGTCTTGGCAAACGATGGAAACTGCTATCAGAAACAGAAAAAAGGCCCTTCATCGAGGAATCCGAGCGACTTCGTATTCGTCATATGCAAGCCTACCCCGACTATAAGTACCGTCCACGAAAGAAAAAGCAGCCCGCAAAGCCAAAACAAGGGTCAACGGAGGGTAAACCTGTCAATTGCACCAATACCACTGAGCCTGTTATCCAACGGAAAAATATTCACGCTGGAATCAAACGAGAAGCCGGTCTACCCGACTCGACATACCATGCGCTTACAGCAACCAAGAAGTATAATTCCAATGGAGAACCAACGTTTAAAAAACAACGTCGTGATTTGGTATCTCCGATCACACCACCACCTAATGTTCCTGACTCAATCGGTGTTACACCAGAGGATCCAATTGATCAACTATCATTATACGAAGACTTTGAACAGGCCTTCAAAACAGAGCAACATCAATCACAACTGCACAACATGGGCAACAATCAACTACACAATCATCATATACCAAGCGCTTGGCCTAACTTGGAACTTTCAAATTTAAATCTTAATAATCTTCCTACATCACCGCTATTTGATATGGCGGGAGCAAATGGCGGACAATTTGATTTTCCTGATCTTTACACACCTCCTGAGGTATCAGAACTTATACAAGGACAGTGGATAGAAAATAGTCTAGGACAACTTTAGTACATTTGTTATGTTTTCTATAGCTGCTTTCAAATCAAACTCAGTGAACTTGTTCGCCTCAATGGTCTTGCTTTCTTGGCGGGAACAAGTCCAAGTGAACTACGCAATAGTGAAGCTTTTTTTATACGAATATCATAGCTTTTTCTAATAGGCTCTTACCCAAGATGTGAATATTTTTGTCTTCATATGGAGAAGATCGTTTTTGTATATCTATAGTGTATTCTCGTTTTAGAGAGATTTTATTACTGTTGTTGTAAAAGATGTTTTGAAAAAAATCAAAGAGCCCACGTATTGTATTTTTACCAAAATTTTGCAGCCTTGTTATATCACACCAAGGCAAAGCATTGTAAATTACTTAGAAAAAAATAATGAATATATCATTGATACAAAAGTAAATTGTCTCCTTTATTAACTTTAACAAAGTTTGGCGCGTTTTTATATAGTCGGTTGATATTTTGATGCGTCAGTGTGTTCCTTTTACGCTAACTTGAGTTTTACGGTCCATGGAAAGCTAGAGTCTAGCACACGCGTTGTTCAGTGGGGCGCTCTATTAGATAAATTCCCTGAAGTAATTCGGCGAGTGTTTAGTTAGCTGCACTCAACGCATCACTGATCAACCTGAATTTTTCATAAGCACGCAAGGGAAGTTCTACGGGTACCGCGCATTCTGCTTGTACTACAAGTGTTTACCACTGACGTGGATTTATAAACTTATGCAAGCTAAGCTGGTTATTTTGTTGGGAAATAAGACTCAAATTCCGTTGAAGTGCGCGCTAAAAGTTGGAAAGTTTCAGGGTGGGGTTAAAGCTAAAAACATCTGGTAATGTTGGTCAGTTATGTAAGGGATCAGATACATGGTATTCTGATCAATTCTAATTCAATTAAATTTGATAAGAAAGCTTTTGTGAGGCGAACCGATTGTCAGTAAGCTCAGCTCACTAGCGGTTATAAAACAAGAGTCGAGTTTGACATTACGGTTAGCATCGGTCAAGTTATCATATACGCTGCGATGCGCTTCAAAATAACACAACTAAAATACTTTAAATGTACGACCGCTTCTTTTTGGCAAATACGCAGACGAAAATATTAATAGAAGAGCGAGAAAGTCAACCTATTCAGATTTACCTGGCAATTTTATTGATTTTTGTAAGAATTTTATTTTATTTTATTTATTTGACAAGGTTATGATTCCTTGGTCAACCAAAGTTTTCAGTGCACATGAGAATAACAATGTAAAAAAATGTCTACCCCACGCGACAACAACTACCTCGCGGGTCAAACAGAAAGCCGGCTCGAGCCCGCGTGTTGACTTCTTAAAATAGAACCCAAAAATGCGCACATTTTTACAAGCCGTTATTCGCGTGGGATTCCAAAATACTGATCAAAGTCCAGGTAGGTCAGAAAATGTTTGTCAAGTCTCTAACACAGAGGTCTTGGCAGCGCGTTTTTTTACTAAATGCGCTTATGTTGGCTTTTCGGTTAAGTGAAGTGGTCAGGCGTTGTATGGCACGCGCCGGAACGTGGTCTATTGTCCGTTTGCCAATCAGCGCGCGCAAATTTTCAAAACAGTCAACTATGACGAACAATGGTCGGTCGCGTGCGGTCGAAATTCTGCAACCTGATTGGTGGATATAAATTGATAGCACATGCCACTTAGTAATTGCAGTGTGTCCTAGGGTTTTCTTGTTTACAAACTTTTCATAGTGCACTTTGTCACCTTATTTAGCATTTTTAATAATGTCTGATAATACTCAATTGGTTATTAAGCGCATTGGGACGTACGATTTAACTGAGACACGCCTCGGAAAAGGCAATTTTGCAACCGTCGAATTAGCAGTCAACCGCGTTACAAAATCAAAGGTAAGCTAAAGAATCAAGAATTTACAAGTCTAAACTTGTGCAAACAGAGGCTTAATAGAAGACCATTACATGTATTGTTTGCCTTTGTTGTCGATGGTCACCGATTCGTAAGTCAACCGAAACGAAACACAAAGATCAAAGAAAAAACACCTTTTCCATGCTTGGGTTCACAGGTTGCAATCAAGATTATTGATACGCGAAAAATCAAAGATGATTATGTTAAGAGAAACATCCTTCGAGAAGCTCTCATACTCAAGAAAATTCAACACCCAAATGTAGTCAAATTGTACGAGACCTTAAAACAGAGAGGCGTCTACTGCCTTATCACAGAGTACGTAGCGGGAGGCGAGCTTCTTAGTTTGATTAGATGTCAGCACGAGTCGAGATTGACCGAGGCTCAAGCAAGGCCAATAGTGCGGCAGATAGCTTCAGCATTGCATCATTTACACGAGAGAGGAATCGTCCATCGGTAAGACTTATTAACGAAGATACAATAAAACTTATTACTGAAAATACAATAAATAATAATTCAGAGTTAATTAATTAAAGTGTGATGTACGTCTTTTTTAATCATACACATGGCAGTCTTGTACTAGACAAGAGTAATGCTTTGCTCTCCAAGGGTCTCTCAGCCCTCTATTATTATTATTTTTATTATCTAACCAATGGGGGTCGCTAAACACGAGTGATCAAGACCTGTTTACACCGTAAGAGTCTATTTAGAAAAGCAAGTTGCTTGGTTACGCGTTTCTAAGTGAATGGAATGCAGTGTGCGTAAGATGGTTATTGTGCGTGGATGAGCCACATGGTCAAACAACAAACACACAACAAGCCGATTAGGGGCAAAACACAGACCAAACTTCCTCTCAGCTTTACTTGCTAAAACACCAAACACCGTTTACTCATCCTTCAAAATACAGAATAAAGAATAAAGTTTATTAATTGAGAGAATATTCAGTGCAAATTGCATTTTTTTTTGATTTGTGACAATTATACAACCAACAACCCTGATTCATCTCGTCTTTACTTGCTAAAATACCATAAACAGGGTTTACTCACTCTTCGAAATACAAAATATAGCAAAAAGTTTATAAACGAGTGTATTTTTCAGTACAAATGAGTACAAATGGAGAAAGTGTTTTCAAAAGTGAAAAATGTACACCAACAACCTACGCGGTTGATCCTAAAGCGAGCAAAGAAAACAAAACACCACTCCTACCTATAAAGAAGCTATCCCTTCTGCAAATTAGATATCAGGAAAGAGCCAGAGTTTGTTTACACATTTTCTGTCTGACATTTGGAAACTATTGTATAATCTACTATTGAAATGACAGATAATTAGGAGCATTTTTAGCTGGCAGTCTCTGAGAGACCGTATACATTATGTTACTAAGATGAAAAAAAGTGATTCATTTGACAAGTCATCGTTTTTGTACGATGGATCTAAAACAAAATGTACAACATATCTTAATTTAGTATTCTAAAACCCCTTACCAAACTGAATTTGAACATCGAAATAGACATAATATTTTTCCAAAAACGTTTGCTAACATATGTAGATGCATTTTTTGAACTCAAAATAAGCCGTAAAATAAAACCCATTAAGACAGAAAAGATCATTTCAAACCAATCTTAAACTTTCTAAGCAGCTGAAAAGTAACTGACTTAAAGCATGATTTGAATTTTCTAAAAATGAAGCATGAAAATTTGACATTTCCAGATTTTTTTTCTTGAAACTTTACACTCAGACTCAGTCGTTATTATTTTTCACACTATACTCTTAAAGCCACTTTTCCTTTTCCTTAAAATTAGGCGCTTTTAATCTTGCTATTAACGGTTATTCCATATTAACAAGTTGTAATGTTGGCTTTTGCGATCATAACAGAGTCTTCGTTTGCATTACAAAGTTAGTGGTAGTAATTTGACATTTCTTATCAGTTTAATTACAAGATAAAAAAATTTACGGCGACGCAGTTTTCTCGGTTACTGGTCATTATCTATCATTATTATTTTCGCTGGCAAGGAAAGAATTAAATTAATTGCCAGTATTAAAAAAAAACTCGGTTGTCTGTGAATTGAGTGTGTGTCGGAAATTGAAATGGCACTTTGAAAGTCAAACGATAAAAAGAAAAACAAAAACATTGGAAGCTCTGTTTAGACATAAAACTCGAAGATAGTAACCTAGATTAACTATAATTGAAATACAAAGTATTAATTTAACGATATCTTTGAGTTAGAAATGTCGTTAGAAATTGTTAAATCAAAATTTAAGTTAAATTCATGACTTGAAAAGGTTTGATTATCATCGTAAATTATTCACGCAAAAAATAAAAAAATGTTGTACTGTTTTTCTTAATGAATTCTTAACATAGCATCGATTTAAATTGCAGTTTTTGCTGGAAACATACTCAAGCTTAGCCGATTAAATTTTAACTATTTTTATAGCCCTATATTAAAACACTTATTCCTTTGAAATGATATATACTAAAAACTAAATGATCATTAATCAGTAAGGGGTTTAATGCATTCTATATACAAAATATTCTAAATGTGTATTTAATGGAATATATACGCCCCAAAAATAACTGAAAACTGCGTAGGTTTTTTAAAGCAAACATTCATAGGAACAAATGTTGCCTAACCGACAAACTACAAATAAGAGAGTGTTGCTAAACGACTTTTCGGACGTTAAACTTTCTATTAAGTTCAAAGAGAGTATAAAAATCTCTTTTTTGCTCTCTTAGTATACGATTTATAAGCTACGGTTTTTTTTGCGATGAAAGATTACTAGATTACATAACGCCCGAAAACATGCGAAAAGTCACTCTTCTAAATTTATATAATAGATAACGTCTAAAATAACAGCAAGTGGCACTCTTTTTATACTACATGTATATATAGTTCACATTTTTAGCCTGATGGATGGTTAACTTTCATTAGCTTCGTTATAAAGAAGGAAAAATTCATTTTATACTGTTTACAAGTCAAGTTACCATTTCTAGTACTACGACGAGGTGTTGGAGTCCCAAACGTCAGTAACACACTCTCTTTTGTACATTATAATTTACCATTTTCACTCAGCCAATAATGTTAATCAATAGTTCGTTTGGGAAGTTAATGAAAGATTTCAATGAACTCTCTTTTTAACATGTAACCAGTACTGTATACTGTGTGTTTTTGACTAATAGCAAATGCCATAATCAAAATAGCCTGCGGTACTCGGCGGTCTGCGGAGTTGCAAAGAAGAGAAAAAGAAAATACCATTTTTAATGGCATCGATAAGATAGTGTATACGTGACCAGCAATCAATCACGTTTGACAGCTATAAATACACTAAATCAAGTGTGTATTATATTAAAAGAGTTTAATATTTAAAGAGTTGAACATGAAGGGGATAAAAAAGAAAACCAAAAAAGTGAAACTAAAAAAAAATTGAATTTGAATTTGAAATGAATAAATGGAAGGATATAATACTTGTAGTATTTATTTTATAACTTGGATTAAGGGAGTGGTCATAAAGTATGGGGGAGGG
>JAUPMH010129695.1:0-12781 GCA_032270665.1 Metridium farcimen
GAACATCCAGTTTCCGCGGGCAACTATCACAGCATAATGCCCTCGATTCAACTACTCTATTGTTTAAATAGCCCATGATTGAATAGCCAATGAGAGCGCGCGATTTGTGATAGACCATAAGTTGTTGGATACTAATATCTGATATTATCCTATACACAGCCACGGTTTGTGTCGTCTACCATGGGTACCAGAGGTTATTTTCTACTTGCTTTAGCGTTTGTATGTGTTGTCGCACTCTCTCCCCAAACAAGTTTAGGGAGACAAAGTTTCGTGACGAACAAATCGAATTACTATCACGTATTTTGTAAATTTGTAGTCTGTAAATTATTCATTAGTGTAAATCATATTTTTCAAATGTAATCGGGTAAATAGGAATCTTGTGCGGGAGGTGCCGTGCTCGTATTTTCCGGCCAAATTACTCGGCGTCTTAAAATAATTGAGTAGGAGTTACTGCGTTTGTAATAATTACAACAGCAAATGGTTGGAACTTCGAGTTGTGTCCTTTAATTAAGGACGCTGGACCAATGTTATCAAAGATTAGTTTGTTTGTTGTGGTTAACTAAGTATTGAAGATAATTTGAGTAGTCGAAGGGCTTGTGGAAAAGTGCGCCTGTTGTTAAATTATACAAGGCAATTAATTAGTAAGTCAACAAAGTGAGCTAGTTATGATTAACCAAATAGTAGAATTGTTTAGGTAACTCAAACACAGAACTGAAACAGCACTAGGTAATAAGTCTAAAGGCCCTTTTAAACGGGCCCGACATTGCTGGTCCAACGTGTTAGACCGTTTGAAAACCCTGTTGGATGATGTTGGATGAAAACATTTCAGTTCTCGTGTTCAACAAACCGTTTCGCAACAATGTTTAGCGCACACACTTCGATATAAATATATGTTAAAGTAGCTTAATTATGGTTAACCACTATAGGGAAAGTAATTAGTAAATCAAACTTACACAGAACTAGTGAAACAAACTCGGTAATGATTGTCCGCGGAAAAGCGCACGCACGGTTTAAATATGATGTTAAAGTACTTGGCTTATATAACTCAATGTCCTGATTATGGTTAACCAAATAGGGAAAGTAATTAGTAAATCAAACTTACACAGAACTAGTGAAACAAACTTTGTAATGCTTGTCCGCGGAAGAGAGCACGCACGGTTTAAATGTTAAAGTACTTAGCTTATATATAACTCAATGGCCTCAATGGCCTAATTATGGTTAACCAAATAGGGAAAGAACACAGAACTAGTGAAACAAATTCGGTAATGAGCAGTGGCTCAACTATTAATTAAAGTAGTTAACTTTTTTTACTCTTTTTTTTAACCCAAATATTTTCTGTATGGGTATGTGCAGCTGAAAAGGGTATATATGGTTTTTGGCCTTGCTGTCTTAAACAAGGTATGCATTTTCCCAAACATTTGTCTTAAACAAGATGTAGAGTGTAAAGAAAAAGATAGTATGTCACATGTTTTTGTGTGTCTTAGATATGACGCGTACTTATTCAATTAACATTTGCGCGTCACTAAAAAGGGTCCATATTTCGATTTGTCTTAAATAAGGTATTGATTCGTGTTACTCTCGAGTGGCTTTAATGGGGTTAGATTTGTAGTACTCTGGCTGTACATGCATGCCAGTCCAAAACCACCCCCATCCCCATCCCTCTGGCTAGTCATTGTTAGCTAAACATTGAGTCGAGGGGAACTGGAACGTACTGAAATTTAATGAGCATCGCGGAAGAGCACATATATTGCTTGCAGACTGTTTAGTCTCTAGAAATCAATAGGCTTGTTATTGTAAACCAAATAGGGATGTTGTTTAGTGAATTTAAACTAACACGAAATTGCACCAGTAGTGCTTTAAACTATTTAGCTTCTGGAAATCTATGTAAGTAGTGATGGTGTTTAGTAGATTCGAACTTAATTACCCAGTACTGGTTTAATGAGCATTGCGGAAGAGCTAGCATTGGATTCGCATTACAAAGCATTTAAACTCTGCCGTTTCTCAATGAACTAGTTATGGATAACTAAACAAAGGAAAAGTGTTTATATATACCATCCCAGGAAAGTATAAAGCAATTTAAGTAATTGCAATTATAGAAGCCCGAAAAACATTTCGGGACTTCAACAGGATCAGACCAACATATATCTACTTTTACATAAGTTTTACAAGTTTTTCCCGTGACATTAGCATTATTATTTTGTTTTCACGCAATGTTGTAGTTGCCAGTTGCTGTCGAGTAGCTACATCATGAAAGGAGAAACACTGAAAAAACTGGTTTCTAAGCCGCAATGCAAACTTCGTTACGTGACATTGAAACTGATATATCTCGAAGCTGCAAGATATACTTGGCCACGTGACCGTGGCAGATATAAATACTTTACAGAAATAGCCAGCCTTGTTGAGATAAGCTAGATCATTTCATTGTTGTCCCAATATATTTGTCCAGCTTGAAACATCTAAATAGAAAACCTGCAAAAAATACAATCGACTCTGTTTAAAAATATCACCGGTTTGTCATTTGGTTCATAACCTGTTTGTTTGCTGATCCACTTAATGATTGCTGTCCCACAAGCAACCTTGAACGGCCTTACAAGCTTACATGTGTATTTAATAGGGATGTGGTAGTTCTATTTTGGTATCCCATGCACGTGCGCCCAGAAAATCTCCACTACAGTCTGTCACAATGTTCGCAATGTTACCACAGAATAACAAAAATGGTTTTCTCTGACTAAAACAAGAATATTGAATATATCTAAAAAAACACCAAAGAATGTAAATGGAACTAGCGAGTAAACTAGTATAGGCTGCGTCGGTGTTTGATATAAACGATAGGTAATAGAATGAAATTTGCAACACCGTAAAAAATGTTGACTTAACTTTACTGACGTTTCAAGCTTTAGCTTTAGACAGCTTTAGTCTGTCGGAGCAAAAATAATGTATTTTCTTGCTGAAAGTAACCTTAAATATTTTTTGTTTGTTCGTTCGTTAGTTACTGGAGTTCCTACCTTCCTTCCTTCGTTCATTCATTTGTTTATTCTTCAGACCATTCATTCAAATCTTTCCGAAATGATCAAAATATCACCTCTCACAAATATGATTTTATGTACGCCCATAAAACACGTTTATTAAATTTTAGATGTTTTACGCGTAAAGGAACCGGTTGCGATAAAAGTGGCCAATGTTTCACAGTTACAGACTTTTTACTTTTCGCACATACAAACTTTAATAGCTTGTTTTCTTAGACGATAGGTAATAGAATAAAATTTGTAACACCTTAAAAAATGTTAACTTAACTTCTTTTCTGACGTAAAGCTCGAAACGTCAGTAAAGTTAAGTTAACATTTTACGGTGTTACAAATTGTATTCTATTGCCTATCATTTTAATATATTTAACACCGAGGGCAGCCTATACTAGTTTACTCGCTAGTTTCCATTTGTTTTCTTAGAATTAGTCCACACTATAAGCTAGTTCAACGGATAGTTGAATCTTTACTACAAGTGTTTTTTTAAAACAACAACGAAGCCCACACTGATAGTTTAACCGTTAGCCAACTTGTTTCTTATATAAACTGATGCGTTCCAGTAGTTGTAATCGCTGTTTTTTCTAACATATATAGGACAATATCCTATAGACTTTCTTCTCTTCTATGCCACGGAGTTTTTCTCCGGGTTATCCGGTTTAATTCGGGCCCTCCGAAACAAAATAATTAACGTAGAGGTAGTGTGTGTGTGTCTGAGTTTACCCAATTAGTAGAGCACAGTTGTCCAGCTAGCTATAGAAGATTGAGACGTTAAAAAAGTGATTTATTTTTATTTATTTATTCACAAACTACAATGATACATTGGATTTAAGTTCAAATATATACAATAAATGTAAATGAAATATTTTATAAAATAGTCCAGTTTAGTGCTAGGTGTGTGTGTAATAATAACTTTATTAAGGTCTCAATGAATATTATAGTAGCTCGGCACAAGTGCTTTGCTAATTGGGGAGACTGGCTGTCGAAATAGTTGAAACTTTCCGTTGACAGTCACAAGGGGCCTAGCGAGGGGCCTACACGGCCCTAGTGCTTGATGTGTGCATCTGAAAGTGAAGAGAGTGCGGAATAACCTTGGAATCTGGGCCGACATAAGGGTTTTTGTTACAACCTCTATTTTTGTTGGTAATTTTCTCATGTGAATGATAAACTGACTTACTGATTTCTCGATTACGCGCGCAAGTTGTCATTTTACGCTAAAAAAGACCTCTTTACCTTATTGATGCAACCCTTGGCAGTTGATTCTTTCACATGTAAATGTTATAACATGTTCGTCATAACAGATTCAAGGGTATGTCACGTGATTCAAAAACTGTTTCAAAAACGAGAGCGTGTTTCCATTAGTGTTTCTAAACAAGCGAACATTTAAAAGCACAAGGCTGTAGGTTTTTTATTTTGTTTTCGGGTGTTTGGAAACCCGAATGAAACCCGAATGAAACACGAAGAAACCCGAATGAAACACGAAGCAGGTATCTTTGGAATAACGTCTCTCACGAGTTATTCATGTTGCGTAATGAGTTGAAATGCGTTCGGTGTATAAGTGAAACTAGACGCTCTATGAGCGTGAAGTCGGGCTAATCATAAAATCAACACAGGAGGCTAAACAATTCTACTTTGGGCTTCCTGTGTTCGTTCCCAAAGCATCATGGGGGACTATACGCGACGTGACAGATAGATAGATAGATAGGCTAAAAGGTAAAACTAGAGTCGGGCCTTCTAGCCCGACTAATAAAGATCATGAGAAAAGTATCAGGTAGCGTAGCTATGCGATTTTCTATTACGAACATTAAGACTGAAAAACATTTTCATCTCTCGTAATTTTTCAACTCGTACGTGTTTCATTAGAAGCGTTGTAAACTGCCACCATCTTACTTGCTGGTGTACATGTGTTTAGCCCCACCTGATTTGACAAAGCGTTTCCGTAAAGGCCGATTTAGACTGTACGAATTTCGTCTAAACCTGTCGCATGCAACCTGCTTACAACTTTCAGTTTTAAAGCATGTATCAAAATCCTACGACTTTTTTCGTGTTGCATGCGTCCGATCGTAGACAAGTTATGGCCTTGATTTACACTGTACGATTGAGTTGTATATACGCGAGCAGGTTGAATGTGATAGTTGTAGGTGAAAATCGTACAGTCTAAATCGACCTTAACAAAATCTCAATATGCTATCATTTTGGAAGAACATAACCACTATTTCTAGCAGAAATATCCTGGGTGTAAACGGAAAATATGATTCGAATTCTTCTTGTTATTATATTGTTAAATTTTCTGATGCCTATGTATGAGTAAACGTTTAATTTCCAATGTATTGCGAGAACTCTCCGGAATTTTTTTCTTTTAGAAACTGTATGTTTTGTCCTTAGTTTGGTCCCTTCTAAATCTTGCCATTTTATTATCATAAAATTATACGCCTATTACTTTAGGCTTTTTGACATGATCATGGGAACTCTCCTGTATTTTTTTCGTTTAGAAAAGTTTTGTTTTCTCCTTGTTCTTGTATAAGTCTTCTTGTCATCTTCAAATTGTATATGACCATGAGTTTAGGTTTTTGACATTGTGGGAACTCAGTTTTTTTTTTCAACTTTTACTTGGGACCATCCGATTGGTTAGTTGATTAGTAACCCGTTTTGAATGTTTCGTTGTGGATTGGCATTTCGTTGTCGCGTATCCGGAGATCTTGAATACACAATCCTTTACATGTAAGCCTCTTTGTCGTTTCGATAACGATACGCTTCCTTGCTTAAACACTGTATTAGGTATTTTGAAGGATTACAATGTCATTACTTCAAAAATTTACTGGCTGATTTCCGGCCCTCGGCCAATTAAGCCATGCTCTTCGTGTATACTGTTGAATTATTTGTTGCTTGAGTTCTCAAGGGGAAAGAAGGTTTACTGTAAACATTGAGGTAAAATAGAACCTCCATAGTTAGGCCTAGTGTCAGTTTATGTGAAAATATTTTGACTTGCGACTGGCGTTATTCGTTTCGTTTTGAGAAAATAATTCTCGCGGTAGCTTTAATAGTTGAATGTGTAACATAGTACCTTATTAGCTTTTGTACTCCGACGGAAGGGCTTCAGCTCGAAACGTCAGTTTAAAGTCAAGTTAACATTTTTTACGGTGTTACAAATTTCATTCTATCCTACCGTTTATATCAAACATCGACGCAGCCTATACTAGTTTACTTGCTATTTTCATTTATAGTACCTTATTAAATTACTAGATGGGAGGAAAATCCATTATGAAAAAGACTGGGATTACAAAATATTATTATACTTTTACAATGATTCTTTTCAGTGCTAGAAGGAGATGTATTTTTGATACCGTCGCGCGAGTGTATTAGTGTATTTTAGCTTCTGTAATGGTAAACAAATTTCACGTAGAATGGCCCACTGACGGTCTTGCCAGGAAAGCACATGTCTTTACAGTGGCACAAAAACAAAACAGCAGCATATTGCGGAATTTTGCTCTAAATTGTTCGAGAAACAAGCTGAGGAGAAATTGCGCGAAATTGTTCGAGAAACAAGCTGAAGCGACATTGTTCTAATAGTTTGTTTGCTGCCCTTATAGTGAAGCCTGTCTATTTTAATTTTAGCTGTATGTCGAGTACATGATCGAATGTCTATCAATGTTGACTTTAGTTTTACATGCTTTTATCAACTGTCACTTGACTAACTATTGCTTAACTAACTTTGACATCCTTTGTAGATTCTTGTCATGTTCAATTTCTACAACTGACACAATTACATGCCCTTAATTATTTGCCTGTCCTTTTTTGTGTGCCACCCCGTCAAAAAGCCACGCCTTTGAAATAATACCTTTTACTAGGAACCAGTCAAGTTGTCAAAAAATCAACTTTCTTGGCGGCGGGAATCGTCTACCCTAAAACTCAACAAGAATCTTTTCTGTGAGAGCCGGCCCTAAATGGCAACTGAACATAAATCTATTCTAACGTTAGTATTATATTCTCACTTAAGTATTCAGCGTTATCGTAAGGTTAAGTTAACGTTTTCTTTGGTGCAAGTGTCATGTTATTTTTTGCCTGCAAAGGAACGCACTATTTCATCAAGTCGTATTTTCTTAATTAGCTTTCAAAATTGACGGAAGCAGTGGACAACTACAACGTGCTGTAGGTAATGGCGCCAATTTTCTCCCACTTGTCAACCTGTAGCAGTATTGTTGATCGTTTCTAACACTTTATGTAATTGCTTTAATACGATGTTGTATCATGATAAATGACGGAGATACAGCACGCTTTGAGATGATTGCCTACCCCCATATAATGCCACAACAATGTAATCGCCTCAAAATAATCGAAGCGATAGGATCCGATTGAGAAACGCAAGTCGCCTTAACGTCTATAGATCGTAGTTTCAATATTTCGATACTTATACCCATTTGAGAGCTTCACAGCACAGCAAAACTGTATTGGCTCTCGCTTAGTGTTTTTAGTGTTTTTAGTTAGAACACTCAATGAATAGTGTATAACAGTCGAGGAACTCCACCAATATTAATAGCTTTTTAGATGACTTTAACGCAAACCGGTCAAACAATATCCCCTTGCCTCTCTTCCTCTCCTCAATTAATAACCCATCAAATTTGTTTTCGCTCCATTGTCTTTTTTCTCAGTTATAGAGATAACAATCTTATTCCTTATAAGACTATACTTAAGGAAGACACAGTGATTATTGAATAACAATACCTGTATGGAATATGACCAAACGGAATTAATTTAGAAAATTAATTTAGAACGGTCTTTTTAACCTAACTACTCTACAGCTTCTACTCAAGCGGATTGATTGAATGAATTGATAACTTTTTATATTTTACAGCTAAAGTTTGGTAGTCTTTTCTCGCAAGTTTTTCAATCATTTACTGAGCTCCCTGATTGAGATAATGAATGAATGAATGGATGGATTAATGGATGAATGAATGATTCAGTTAGAGAAGAAATGAATGAACGAACTGCTATTGTTTAGTACTTCATGCACTTTTCCCACAACTCGTGTAACTCTTTAACAAATATCTACTGTACAAGACCATTTTCGCGCAAATCTTATCAAGATAATTCCAGCTTTGCTTCTTGCTCCGCAGTAGAATCAATGAATGTGTATTTGACCGGCTAAGGTTTACAACTCTTTTCGCGCAAATAGTATTAAATCTATTCCAGTTTTGCTAGCTTCTTGCTGGAATCAATGTATATGAATGTGTATTAAATATTCAAGTTTAGCCTTTTACGACCCTTTTTGCGCAAATTCTATTAAATCTGTTCCAGCTTTGCTAGCTTCTTGCTAGAATCAATGAATATGTGTATTTAGCCCGGCGTTTACAACCCTATTCGCGCAAATCGTATAAAATCTATTGCAGTTTAGCTTTTTGCTAGAAGCCGCAATAAATGCGAATTCGACCACTAGTGTTTACAACTTTTTTTCGCGCAAATCGCATCAAATGTATTCCCACAGTTTTGCTAGATTCTTGCTAGAATCAATCAATGTGCACTTAGCCGTTTACAACCCTTTTCGCGCAAATCGTCTTAAATATATTTAAGTTGAATGCTTATTTAACCGCTAAAATCTCCTTTCTCCACCATTTGCCAAGTCTCTATAGTCCCAATTTAGCCCATTTACCCGACAGGTAGCATATTATTATATACCAGTTAATTAATCACAAAGTTTAATGCTCTCCTTTCAATAATTAAATGAGATACATGGTATAATCTTTGTTATTAGTTTTGGAAAGTGTCCTAATCGGTTGGTTGTTAATTGCTAATACTGGTATCGCTCATAAAGAACGTGGAGATTTGGTGGCATTCAAGTGTCTTTGTTAATAATTTTATCACTCCTTTTACTTTTATTCGATTGTTTCCAGAGATTGTTTAGATTGTCTCTAAATTTACGTTTTGTTGTTTTTGTCGGTGTTCGATTTTGTTCGCCGACAATTTTATGTCGAGTGTTTTTTAAAGTCGAAATCACTAAAATAAAGTCGCCCCTTTAAGGATTAAGGATTTTTGTATTTACTCTGTAAAAAACTCGTAATTGTGTTCGATTTTGCTCGAATTTTGGTACGATTCTGTCAGGTATATTTTCGAGTACGAATAGTGCTAGTTTTAATTTGATGTTGTTTTTGGCTGAATTGTAATCGTTTTGCGACTTTCTATTAACTGTCCTCGCACGATTAACTTCGGCTCTCTTCTGTCATAGGAATAAATGAAAATCTTTACAATAGTATTTGGTGTGTTTTGTTGCTTGCCATAAACGGTTTGATTCACCAGAAACTCATGATTATGTCTGATTAGAATTACTTTTGTTTGTGGTTTTGAGTTGATAAACTGATTGAAAATTAATCTTGCACCTAGGCACGTCTAAGGTATAAAAAGCAAAGTAGCAATATTATATTTGAAATTGTTTTCAAATTGTGAAAGATCAGAGACAAGCATTAAAGACCTAACATTTGGTTGAATGGGTTCTTTTCTCGATTAAACCTAACTATCCATCTTTTTGTCGTTATTTACGGCTTCAATATATTTTCTCGTTCATTTTCTACGCATTAACTATAGGTGATGTGCTTTCCCTTGTTCAGGGATCACAGCTTTTGATTGATTTTCTTTAAACCAGAGCACTAAAATGTAGCTTCAAGATATTTCCTTGTTCATTTTCTACGCATCAATTATAGGTGATGCACTTTCCCTTGTTCAGGGATCACAGCATTTGATTGGTTTTTCCCAGTGTAAACCAGAACACTAAAATGTTTTTTTTGGTTAATCCGATTGCGGTGAAATTTACTAACAACCTGTCCGTTTTGATAAAGACGATCACCTTTTAAAAACTAAATCAGTAATTGCCTGGACGTGATTATTTGTATTGCCCCTGTGCTGACCTTTTTCCTTTTTGGTAGACTTGATATAGCTGACTTTTTAATATCAATTTGGCAGTTTTCGATTGGAATTGATATGTTTAATTGAAATATTTGATTTGAAATTGGCTTTTTGACATGTATCTTTTAACCTCAATTTCCAACCTTCATTTCGGTTAATATTTTTCGTTCTTTTTGAAGTATTTTTCCATTTATGTAGACTTCTGTATGTACATTGTTACAAAAAGCTGTTTCATCACATTTTTAGATGCATCGGAATTGATCTTTTTTGACCAGCAATAGCCTTTCTGGGACAAATAAAACTTCAGTTTGCTCTGCAGTGATTCTTTTTTGCAATTGAATGGCTTGATAAGTTTAGCAGTGGTATTCCTTTTCTTCATGAAAAGGTATTTTAAAATTAATTGATTTTTTGTATTTAAATTGCTCATAATAACACTGAAATAGTTTGACACTCGAATGTCTGTTTTGTTCGATTGAATTTTTATACATCACTGCTCTTGAAATGACCTGACTTTTGACTTGAATTAAATGGCTTTTTACACAGCTTGAATGGCTTTTTACATTGGAATGACTTTATGCACTAAACTGGCTTATTGCACTAAACAAAGTACTAGGATGTTTTTTTTAATGACTTTAAATACCTTGTTACATTGTTTTATGCATCGAAATGACACAATCCCATGTTTTTTAATAGTGTAGTCATTGTGTTCAAACATTCAAATCAGTGTCCATGTGACTGGTGGATATACGATACTATGTTACGAGTTTGCATTCGCCTGGGGCTTTCCGTTTTCCACAGATGAACGTTAAAGACATTTTAAATCCTTTACAAAGGGATTAGGACAAACATCAAGCGTTGTTTTGCTACAAATCGTGTCATCTGAGGGCAGATTTTGAAACATTATTCCACTAGTTAACAAAACATCTCAACAAATGGCAAAACTGAGCCGGATTCCTTGACACGATCATTCGTTCGACGTACTGATCATTCGTTCGAACCCGGCAATCATTCGTTCGAAACAAAACCAAAACATTCTATTTTTTGGGACTTTATGAGGGCATATTTCGAAACATTGTTCTACTAGTTAACAAAACATCTTAACAATAAATCAAATGGCAAAACTGAACCGGATTCCTTAACACGATCATTCGTTCGACCGATCGATCATTCGTTCGAACCAATCATTCGTTCGAAACAAAACCAAAGCATTCCATTTTTTAGGATTTTTAATCTATTTTCTTTTCACACCACGATGGTAAAATTCATCAATAATGAATTAGACTTGTGATTTTATTGTCGTGGTGTGACACTGTAGTGATTACATTATAGTAATATTCAGTGTTATCTTCGTCCGCTAAAGCACCCAAGAACGCCCAAAATTCTACAGTCATATATAGTCGAATACCTATAGTGAAGAATACCATTCATCTAAGAACACAAAAGAATTAGTCTTTGTGTAAATGGATAAAGAATTAATTCAATGAAGTTCAATTTAATTTCACCAGTGTGATCAGTGTGATTTTTCTGTCATTTTAATAATTGGCATATTAATGTTTCTAGTGTACTCTTTTATCATTTTTGTGATTAGGTGTTTTTGTCAGATATGTAGTTCCATAAGTCACATCCAAATTGATTAGATATGGATGTTTTTATTTTTCTTGTTGTTCCTTAACTTTAGATATTCTTTATATATCTGTCTTTATATATTGTTTTTAGTCTTGTTTAAAGTTTTTTTCATCAGATGAAAAATAAGCCCATATCTCACATCCAAATTGATTAGATATGGAAGTTTGTTATTATACTTGTTGTTTCTTAACTTTAGATATATTCTTTATATATCTGTCTTTATTTATTGTTTTTAGTCTTGTTTAAAGTATTTTTCATCATGAAAAATAACTCCATAAGTCACATTAGATATGGATGTTTGATATTGTTCTTGTTGTTTCATAACTTCAGATATATTCTTTATCATGATAACTACCTTTATTTATTGTTTTTAGTCTATCTCAAGTTTAAAGTTTTTTTCATCAGATATACGCTCACAAGAAACAGTGGTAGAAATGCATTCTCAAAGTCAACCCGTGAAGTCAGTGATTGTTATTCTTTTCAACAAAGTTAGCAATTTTTGGGTCATTTTTGTACCCCTATTTTCAATTGGCCATTTATTATTTTAACAAAAATGAAATTGTCGTTTTCCCTGACATAATTTTTAGTTGATTTTTCATGTTTTTGATTATAAGTTTCTCTAAAGTATTTCTCAAATATTTACACACACAGATGAAAAAGAAAATTAAATGTAATAAATAGATTGTTATGAAATAATAGATTATCTTTTTTAATGACAGTTTTATTAGTTAGTTTTTGTAATATTTTCTATAGTAGTTTAATCTTAGATGTGAGCACAAAAATCCCTTGTAATATTTTCTATAGTAGTTTAATCTTAGATGTGAGCACAAAAATCCCTTGTAATATTTTCTATAGTAGTTTAATCTTAGATGTGAGCACAAAAATCCCTGTGTATCTTCAAGTTGTAAATTGTATAGATAGATATTCATTCATTCTATCTCACTGACTTGAGCAATTGGGTAAAAGTTAAACGAATTGAATTGTAAGAATACTGAAGTACTAAACAATATAGCACTTCGTTCATTCATTTCTTGATTTCTTCTCTAAACGATCACGACCATCATCATCATAAAGGCGGCCTCAGTACAATAAAACTTGTTCTAATAATATTTTCGTCTATTTTTGTTTATATTGTTATTTTACTTACTCATTTTTATTAAATATCTCAAATTAAAATATGTGCACAACAATAAAAGTTAAATCCAATGCAATAAGACAATAATATTCAATTTTTTTCCAAC
>JAUPMH010129695.1:12881-25437 GCA_032270665.1 Metridium farcimen
CTCAAATTAAAATATGTGCACAACAATAAAAGTTAAATCCAATGCAATAAGACAATAATATTCAATTTTTTTCCAACATTTTTAGTTCAAGCTTTCAATTGTTTTTTCAGATATGAATTAACGCACACAAAAAAAGTTAATTCAAATGCCATCAGTGATAGTCCATAATCGCCATTTTAGCAAAACTTAGTTTGTTTGTGTATCCGTTTTTCAGTCATTTTTTTATCTCTCATCAGTACAGATCAAAAAAGTCAATTCCAATGTGATGAATCTATTATTATCATCGTTTTCTGCCCGATATATTCCAAACAGGTGAATCTAAAAATCAGTTCCTCGGGTATTGTTCGATCTCTTAGCTATAGACATCATGTCTTCAAATTCGAGTGCACCCATACAACGTTCTATTCATCTCACGTCAACTATGGTTCACCATCTTCTCAATCTTACACCAGATTGATACCTAAAAGATTGACTCATTTAATGCTTTGACCAAAAGGGCCATTCCGTTTTATAATACATTCACATTAATTAAAAAACTGTGGGCTCAAAAACAAGTGAGTTGTTTTGTGAAGCGCCCGAAGGCTTGCGTTTGATTGTAGCTTTCATCCTATGATCACTGATTTGGGTCTTAACTTTAGTTTACCACAGACCATACTAAATCAAGATTGATACTGTGTGCCTTAAGAACTTTGCCGACGGGCTCTATTTAGAGACTCGGAAACCGATTCGAATAGATACTCAGTTATTGAGCCAATTTAGGCCATTTTTATGCATGATCGGTTCTTAACTTTAAACTAGGGGTATAAAAGTGGAGAAAGAAATCGGATTGAGGAGTTAATCCACTTTATTTGCAATAGAGACACGCAAAAATGATACACATCGATTCCGTGAAATATTCGCCTGTTTTTACGCGCGCTAAATCTTCGTGTTAGCGCCTTTCACATACATTCATAATTTAAAAAGAGGAAAATATATCAGATTATGACCCCAAGCGATTTATACATTTTTTGATTCGAGTAAGTATTTTATTTATTATTATTCAATTTTTTTTCCATTTAGTCAATTACTTAAGTCAAAGGAGTAAACACTAGAACATCATGGTATTCTATTCTATGAAATATTCTCTCTGTTGAGCGCGTTTACTTGATCATGAATTAGAAAGTGCTACTTCATTCTGAAAATGTTACTTTTCGTTGCGTTGAACTTGAAAGTGTTACGTCACTTTACTGGGAGTGTTTTTTACTCTTTTTTCCTTTGTCGCATGCTTTTCTTTTCTTTTCTTTTTCCCCAAACAATTACAGTAAATTGAGTACAAAATTAAAACATAAATACTTAAATCACACCATGAAATATTCACTCTTTCTTACACTGAATTAAAAAGTAAAACTTCATTGAGTTACTTCAGTTGTTTTGTCCTTCAAGCAATTACACAGCCGAGTACATTGTTGTAACTAAGTCGACGGGGTTCCTCCGTTCGTTTAACTCTAAACACTTAACCCAAAATAATGTATTGTTTCCAACTCGGACACACTAGGACAAAATGTTATACTCTCTCAAAGCTAACGACCTCAATTCCTTTGTTTACCTCTTGTAAAGTCATCAAACAGACTGTTTTTCTCGGAAGGGCCGTAGTGATTGCATTTACATGCCTTTTAAAGTAGTTTATCTATCCTGTTTGTGCGGAAGACAAAACCGTTCAACATGCTCAGAGCAGTTACAAATCGTGAGCGGTACTTTGATTCACTGAAAGTCGTTCTTAATAGTGTGTTTTAAGTCAAATTGTTGTGGCTGTTTTAAAGGTTAGATTGATAGTCGTATATCCGGCTGGGATGTACACTATACTAAGAGCTTGGCAACTCATTTAGCTGTGTTTTTTTCACTGAAACAAATTATGTTAACTTCCTATAAATTTCGGTTTTTTCTTCTTCTAAAGATAGATTCGTTTTGGTACCCGCCAAGGAGAGCTTTGGAGTACCGTGTCAGCTCATTTAATTTCATCATGTTTCTTTGTAAAATAACTCTTTCCTGCCCAGGTTGGTTTTTATAAGTTTCTATGCCTGATATTGTATTATTTTTTGCTGATTTCACAGATATTTCATCAATAGGATTTGCCCATTTGCGACTGTGGCTCTAATTCAAGAACCTGAAGGAAAATATAAATCCTCTTTTCATGGGGGATAACACATGACTGAAAAAGATACTGCATTATTATTTTTCACAAATATATTTTATACGGTTACTTTCAGTTGACTACGTAGCCAGCATGCTACGTCTGAATTTGTACGCTTCTTTTGGTGGGCAAAATTTGCTTTTATTTTGTATGTTTTTTCATAAGTTAGATTTAAAAAGACATAACGCGAACACTCCCATTCACTAGTACAATCGAATCAAGAGAATACGAATTCTATAGTTAATTTTCTGTTGGTTGGTAGAACTAGAATATGTATGAAAAGCAATATAGTATAGACGCATTTTATTTATTAATTTGATGGTCAATTTTTCTTTTAAAATGCAATAAAGTCGTGTTATACGTATCTAGACCCGAATAGTTCCCGAATAGACCCGAATAGCTTGATAATTCAAACGTTAACGAAGTTACAAAGTAAATCGACAAAGTAAACAAAATATTCCAAATTTACTGACGTTTGGGGTGCTAACTTTTCTCTTATTTTCGTTTTAAAATGTAATAAAACCGTGTTATACTGGACTCGAACGTTTATAGCTACACCGGAAAATAGTCAAAACTTACTGGTGCTAGGAACGTTTTTTATTTTTCAGTTGAATGGGTATTATTTTGCCTGTTAGAAACCGAGGCGTATCAGAGCAATGGAATTTGTAGGCTTTTCGTGATAAACCCGTCATAACGAAGTTAAAAATTCCACGGCACCTCTTAAATATACACCTGGGTTTTTGTTTTTTAATAAAACGGGCCAAATCGGTGATGTACGCTAATCGACGCAGCCAGTGTTCTTCCAATAGGGCACGAGTAAAACGTGTTATAAACACACTTTCATATCACCCCGCCTCTAGCTAAACCGATACTGTTCAATATTTCATTGCATAACATTCTGCCCAGTGGAAATAGTTAATAGATGGCGCGCGCTGTTCTAGAGTCTAACCATTGAAATATGATCGCTTGCTGGGCTACAAAACGCACTTCATTAAACAAATAGTTCTCCTTTGAAGCACAGAGGGAAGCTTCACCCCCGAAGAGACGTTCATTGGGACGATTGTTGAATTTTTCACGAAGTTTACTTGCTTGAAATGTAACTGAGAATAAAGAGTTGATGTGAGAGATAAGAGTTTGAAGACAGTTGTCGTTGAACAGTGACGCCTTGCGGTTTACAAGAGCGGGTAATAACAGGCTGACGCCATTGATTAAAATCACAATACTTCACTAATGGCCGACTACAGCTTATCCTCAATAAATCTCGAAGTTTTCAACAGCCTTTCCACAGGATAAAATACAAATTAGCAATAATGTGGTTAGAAAAAAATCGTAGGATAAATTTATTAACTCTGGCATTCGAGCGCGCGCTTCAGTGTCGTATCCGCTTTTCTTGTTTCATTCCATTCAGTTTCGCTCCTCACTCAAGTGTAATTCAATTTTGATTGGCTCATCCAACAGCCAGCAATTATACTATTGATTTTAGCCGTTTGTGTCGATACCAGTTCTTTGTTTTGTTTGGTTGAGGAATTAGATGCTTTGGGCTTAGTATTCACCATAAATATTTGTCGTCTATTACAGGTGGCCATATCATCTTTATTTACTTCAAATCCAATCAAGATTTGTAACTGATAACTTTTCAATATCAGTCCATGTTCAGGCTATTTACTTGGTTTTCTGAGAGGAGCTATCAATTAACTTTAGATAGATTATTTGGTTCATGAGGTTTTTTCATCATCTGTGGTCAATCAGTGTTTGGCCAAATGGTGCGCCATTTTGGAAGAGAGAGAAATTTGGAACGAAATAATGCATCGAATTATAAATCAAACTCCATAGCAATTGCATGGAGCTCTTTCTAACCAAAGAGTAACCCAAAGTCAACAGTGTAGACAGATCTACGTAAACATTGATTTTGGCTTCGTTTCAATAACATTTGTAGACGACCATCTCCGTTAAGTTAGCATTTTTCTGTAACCCAATCCCGTTACCGAGATCCCACATCGAACGTTAAACCCCTCATAACGTAACCTGTACGACACACATCAACAAACTTCAGAAATCAAATTAAACCTTTATCCTTAAAGTACATAGCAAAAACGCTAAGAAGCGTTTGAACTCGTACTGTGGTTTTAAAAATTAAACTCGCAAAAACTCAAAATACAAACAATGACTGAAAAACTCCGAGTGCATTTGACTCGGGTTGTCAGTTCGCCCTCCCCCGCATTCCTTGCGCTTGCTAAGTAAAACAGTTATCTGAAATTTTTTTTAGATGTATTGTCCTTTGTGATGTAATTACAGAAACATAAGAGGAGGCGCAAAGTCATCTTGAACAAAAGGATCAGTTCAAGTCGTGTCGTGTAGGAATTATAGTGCTTATTATATGCTTGTGACACCACCGTGACTCTTGTTTACACACCATATAATTGGCTGAAGAGAAACAAGACCACTCCTAGCCCAGGATTAACATGGTGTGTTTTTAAAAAGCTTCATCTTTCAGCAGCAAATCTGTCAGCAAAGCTTTCATCTCAATTTTCAAGACTTTTAGCTCACACTATGTACGCCTCACGACATCTATGAATAAACAAATGAAAGCGAATAGGGAATTTTCACATTGGATTTGTCGGCCTGTCAATTTATGTGAGTGATCTATTCTTGGACTTGTGTTTGTTGTTCCCTTTGATTTGCATTGTAAGCAGTGAATGGGCTACAACGAATGATTGATTGCAGTTGTACATTATAAATTAATTAACATTGTTTGCTGGGAAACAATATATCTGCCTATCACCCCCCCCCTCTTAGGCCAGCAACAGCATATCACCGTAGTAAACGTAACGGTCCTCACAGTTCTGTTCTTTAGTCGGTCGTGCGGCGACAGCTCACCAACTTCAAACGCAACACATAAAATAACTCACAAACGCTGCACTCAACAGCCAAATGCGTTGCGTCGACTACTAAACCCACTTCAGCACAGTCTATCAAGCTCTAGGAATTATTTTCAAGATGCCAAGATCGTTTCTGGTCAAGAAGAAGAAACCTAGAAGAAACTCGCAATCCGGCGACGCTGCAGCGCAAGATGTTGAAACCTACGAATCAGGTGAGTACTTGAATCGATTTCTAAATAGTTTTTGGAGATCTTGGCTTTTTACTTGACCCTACGGCCAAGTTATTTGGCTGGCGAGTGTTGCTAACATTTCCTGTACGAATCACCGTTATATGTTAGGTAAAGTGTCATACTACCAGATGTCTTTAAAAAACGTTTTTTTCTCTACAGTAACGGACCGTAGAGAATTAAAAACATGGCGTACATATCTACCTGTAGGTTATCTGAAGTACAGCTATTTTCAATCTTTTATCAAGTAATACCTAGATATCCAAGGTCTTGGAGGTTCCGAACGGTAGAAAGAACAATAGTAAATGTTACTTTGACTGATCTTTATCTACGATTCTGAAATCACGACGACAGTTTGCAAATTCGATTTTTACGGGGATTTTGGTAAAATATTTAACGGGCAGGCAGGTCTCTCTTTATTCTTTCGCAATTCAAATGATTTTTCTTGGTTTATGTTTTGGCTAATTAATGCCGTTTACGCAACGAAGGAATTATGGTTTACATGAAACGGATATATGATACGTGTGTTTGTAGCTAAACCCATTAGAAAGTCGTGTTTATGGCTTTTATACTCACGTTAGAATCGATGTTAGGGTCACGAATCTGCGCTCTTTGATATAAACAATGGATTAATCGTTTAGAGAACGGTCAAATGAGCCTAGAGTCATTTGTTGCCTTTTCTATTATGATTTTTAGTGGTTTTTCAAGTCGAAAACGCGTTGAACAAAGTCCAAGGAAATTGGGCCTGTTAGAAGTGTAATCACTGATAGGTTTTCCACAATGTAAACGATATTATCCATTCATATTCAAATAGGATCTAGTCAAGTAATAAGCGTCAAGATAGTAGATTGGGACACAAAGAAACAGCTCTAGAAATCGTTTAGACCAAGAACCTCAACGCGTGCCGATAATTATCGATGTTTTGGATGATTTCTAATTTAACAAGCTCGGTTCTTTACAAAAGCCCTAAAATACCAGTAAATTCAAGTCTTTGACTAATATTTATCCTAGTGTAGCGCGTCGATTTACTTTAGTAAATCCAAGAAAAACTTAACTTTCGTTATTTTGATAGAGAGAGAGAGAGAGAATATGATTGCTGTATTTATAAAAAGATTCATGGTGTGAACTAGAAAGGTTGATCTTTGATTGTTGACTTTTTGTCACTTGCCGTCAACATGGATTTTGCTCGATTTAACTTTTTCTTTGCAACGTCAAATCTTTTTTAACTCGGAGATCAAAGTGTCATAGTTGCACACGCCCACTGCTCAGTCATGTCTAAAGCAGACCTAGTTTGAAAAAATCAACCTTTTTTGAAAAGTTTTTAAGAAAAATGTCAAAGCTAGCGCAATGTGTAAAGTTCCCGGCGCGCGATGTATACATCTCTAGCTCACTTGGAATTGTTATTGAATGTACGAGAAGCTGCCAGATGTCTTATATACTAATCATGTTTCAGTGGCCTGGCTGTCTTAAAGTGCTTAAATGTATACATTTCTGACATTAACTCATGAAATTCATAGTGTATATCAAAGTCAGTTCTATTTTTGACTCGTCGGGATGGAAATTGAGAATTAGAATATTTTTCTCGAACTGAAATGAAGTTAGTATGTTTTCACTCGTGCGTTTTTCTTTGCGAAGTGTTCGTACTTTCAAATTAGCAGTGTTAAAGTCATTTAGGTGAAGTCAAAGTTAATAGCAATTTAATTGTCGAGTCGCGAGTGCTGGTGTAATGAACCCATTCAATGTATTACACTTATTTGCGTCCACCAATTTGAAAGCGAGAAGTCTAACACGTCTTTAATCAAATCAGCCCCATACTTTTACCCGAAGAAAAATTAAATCTACCTGACAAAGGGTTTGTGGTTAGGAGTCCGTAATTACAAAGCGATCTTTAAAACGCAAGATCTTTGACGTGTCTGTATCGATTTAATGAGAAATGGCGCTTAAAGAGTTTCCTTAATCGAAATTGTTCTTGTTGTAAACCCTTGAGTTTATTATCATAAAAACTTTGTATCTAATGCTATTGACTTTGCAAGGTGACAATTTTTTCCTGGCTTTTTCTTAATAGGAAAAATTATCGAAAAAAATGAAAAACTGTCAATTTTTTGACAAGAGCAGCTGGTGCCAAAAGAGCTAGTACATAGCATTGGATTTTTAGTTGATATCGACTATGGATCCACCTTTCATAGTATTAAACTTTATTTTTCTGTTTGAAATCCTTGTAGATTAATGTTTCAAAGTTGTTTAATCTCAATGGATTAAGCTGAGAGGACAAGTTCAATAGCATTTGAATGATGATTTCTTTCTTGTTAAACCACTTCCGATGGAAACTAGTTTCTAAGCTGTATGTTCGAGGTTGTCGAGTTTATTTTCCTTTCAAAGCCATCAGATCAACATGCTTTGATCTATCAAGTACAACCTTATCTTTGATGAAGGGTTGGGCAGCCAACTCAATAAAAAACAATACAATGTGATAGTTTTATTGAAAGATCACTTGTTTATAGTTTAAGCTCCATTGTAATCACTCAATTCTTGTTGGGGCACGTTTTCAAACTGAAGAGGAATTTCACGATTAATGTTTGGGAACCGTTCAAGAACACGTAATCCCAACAGTGGTGCTGACAGATTTGAGAACAAATCTACTACGCGTTCGAGCACATGGATATCACCTTTTAATTCTAAATACAAACGTGTAGCACTGTAATCCCGTCTTAGCTCATATTCAGGCTTTTATTCTTATTGACCTTTCAATATTTATTGTCATTTTAACTTTATTCCTCTTCGAGTCAGCACCACCATACTTTCTTTTTCCTTTTCTCGGAACTCTTCAGTTCATTACAATAATTGTTTCAATTGTCCTTTAGAAAGTCAACATTATTTTTGAAATGTTTGTTATTTTCTTTGATCTTGTTGTGCTCTGACTTGTAAGATTTCAGTTTGGCTCTGTGACCTTATGTATCGTAACTCGACTTTTAACTGATTTTGAGCGATTTTTAATTCTTCTCCAAGCATTCATTTCTACTCCCATTTCACAATTTTTTAATAATATTTATAATATTCTATTCATCTATTAATAGCGCAATCATTTCCTCTCTCTCTCATCTCTTCTTTTTTTCACAATTTTAAGGTTTCTATTGGTGACGATTTTAATTTCTTTTCCTTGCATGAACTTTCTTCTCTTCTACCTCGTATAGCTCATTCTCCTATCCATATTTATTCGCTTCATGTTAAGTTTAACCCCCTTCTTAGTATTATTTGGTTCCGTGATATTTTAATCTTTCGTCTAAGCTTGTCGAAATCGGTTGTTAGTTTTCGTTTAGCGTATCTGTTATTGAGCAATTGGTTATGTCAACCTTCTAGGCCGATGTTCTGGCACGAGCCCAAGCTGACCATGTTCTACACAGCGCACGAGGATCAATACCTGAACCATCTGTGAACAAGCCGTTACTTTTACAACTACAAAAGAATAGATATTTTCAATTTCTTTTTTAAACAAAACAACTTATTGTGCATCAATGTTGGTTGCTGTTTATCTAAACATAATATAATGGTTGCTTTGGACTTCCTGTTGTTCTAACGACAGAAAAACACAGAGGATTCGAAGTGAGTTTGTAACGTTCTCGCTTGACTTCATCGCCTCAATGTTTATTTATTATTTTAAAGGATTTATTCATTTCGAAAGTCAAAGTCCATTATTTTTGAGACTTTGTAACGTTAGTCCATATCTTAAAAAAGAAACTTTTAGTCTCATGACAAGCTGAAAGGAACGCCTTCTTTCAAAAGCATCATATTTAGAAAATAACATATATGCTACTTTAGTTTTCGTTTTAACACGTTATGTAAAAGACTTTTCTAACACTTTATATAATAACAGCTTATATCGCAAAAATATTGTTGTTTCGCCTTATTTTATCACCTAATAAAATTACTTCTCCGTGGTACAAAAACTAAGGCATTTTCGTTAAAAAAACAAGTCGAATTTCATAGCTTTTCTGATCTTCCCAGAAGACAAGGGATCAGTGTCAAATCTCTAAACTGATTTAGAACGAGCTAGCCGTTTTGTAATGGATCCTTGGCTATCACCAAGCTTATTTCTAAAACAAAAACCCTTTCTGGTGCATTACTTATTAATGAAAGGTAAATGTGTTATGAAAGAATGCAAACCGGTGCTACTGTATTTTGATCATATTATAATACAATTAAAAAGACATGAAACGGTGAACAAATGTACTCAATAAATCTATAGTATTGTTGAAAAGCGTGGTATATATCTAATCTGATGTACTTTATTGATCCTATCTTTCCATCTTCTAACCTATTTTACTTGGAGATTTCTGAACGAGATCTAGTAACATATCAATAGGTCTCAATTCTCTTTCATCTAATCTAAGAACAACCATTGGCTGAGATAGATACAAACTGATTCTGGAATCAAAACGACTGTGATCCATTCGCACCATCGGCGTGCAACTTTCTTAACCACAAATTAAGTACAAGTGCTAGTCAATAATCAAAGCCAGGGACTTTAAAAGCGACTAAAAAAGATCTGGAGCGGCGCGCACGGGGGGTCATTTCGCGCGCGAAGTTTGACACAATCAAAATTCCCAACTGGAACCCCTTTTTTTGTATAAAAAAAAATCTCGTTAATGTCACCATGCTTTTCTACTGTGTAAACTCTTAATTATTCATGTTTATCAACAAAGGTTTTTCTATATGGAAAAATGAAGTTTGTTAGTTGGAGGTTTTGAGTTGTTGAGATTACATGGTCCGTGACGCGTTTTACCTACAATTAAATTAGCCTCAATTTCATTTTGATGTTTTGGATGAGTTTTAATTCGCTTTGTTAGGAAGCTAATCAACGGATCACTAAACCTATCTATTTTGATTGAGAGTTCAATAAAACATCACTTATGATGGCAAACATCGCACAAGACAACTGGTTGTAAATTCTATTCCTTTGTCTTTCTGCGCCATGGTATATTACATGTACGGCAGGTATTCAATTCTCTTCATATCATGGTGTAAAAATAAACGTCCTATTAGACAATTGCTTGTTTGTTTACTCTTTTGTATAGACTGTAGCCCTTCGTTTTGAAGTTAGTTCTCAAACTTGTTTCATTGAGTCTTTTTACTTCATTTTCCTCATCACATTTCATCACATAACAAGTGATACTGATTTCAATTTTCTAACAATTAACTTTCATTCAATCGCTATCGATATCTGGTTCTTTTGTTTACTAATAGACTGCAGCCTTTCGTTTATAAGTCAGTGCTCAAACCTGTTTCATTGAATCTTTTTACTTCATTTTCCTCATCACATTTCATCACATAACAAGTGATACTTATTTCAATATTCTAACAATTAACTTTCATTCAATCGCTATCGATATCTGGCTCTTTTGTTTAATAATAGACTGTAGCCCTTCGTTTTGAAGTTAGTTCTCAAACTTGTTTCATTGAGTCTTATTCTTCATTTTTCCTCATCACATTTCATCACATAACAAGTGATACTGATTTCAATTTTCTAACAATTAACTTTCATTGAATCGCTATCGATATCTGGCTCTTTTGTTTACTAATAGACTGTAGCCTTTCGTTTATAAGTCAGTGCTCAAACCTGTTTCATGTAGTCTTTTATTCCATTTCCTCATCACATTTCATCACATAACAAGTGATACTAATTTCAATTTTCTAGCAATTTACTCTCAATCAATCGCTATTGTTGTATTACTCTTTTATAGACTGTAGCCTTTTATCTTGAAGTATAAGTTCTCAAACTTGTTTCACGGAGTCTTCTATTTCATTTTTCTCAACACATTTCACCACATAACAAGTGATACTAACTTCAATTTTTTTTACAATTTTACATTCAATCAATCGATAATTACTCTTTTTTATAGACTGTAGCCTTTCGTCTTGAAGTTAGTTCTTAAAACGTGTAACATTGGGTCTTTTATTTCATTTTCCTCTGCACATTTCACCACATTATATACGAGTGAGAGAATTTCAATCTTCCTACAATTTACTGTCATTCAATTGCTATCATATTTGAATTGCACTGCATGTTATTTATAGGCTTTTGGTCTTCCTGCACAAAGCTATCATATTTTAACCTCTTCATTTCTCCTCCTCTTTGTTTACCGGACTTACTGCAAGTTTATGTGCATCGGACATATCCATATTCCCTCTTTTAAATTAGATCACGGGATTAATGCAAGTACTCTTTATAATAATATGAAACAAGATAAAAAAAACTAGCTGTGTTTAAAATAAGCGTTACTGGCCGGCACAATTTACTGACACATTTAGAAATATTTCATTTAAGCAAAACAACTTGCTGAACAAATCTCTTTCGTTCTCTTTCTCAAGCAAACCACCACACTTCTAATTCCTATTTCACTTTAAGCAAATCGAAATAAAAACCGCAAGTTCCTTGTTTGCTTGTGTCAGTTTATTGTCCAGGGGGTATTCTTGCTGGTGGAATCTTGCTGAGGCTCCGCTTATTTCAAAATCGTAGAATCAACTTCCTTTATTGAAGTCTCGCTCACAACTAAAATTGAAAGTTTTACATTTTGTAAACAGACTTTCATCTCATCGCTGTTTCCTTCAATAATATAAGTTATATTTTTTTGTGTATTGACAGTGAGACCACAACATCTTAAAGCAATACCATCACCTTTTACCAAACAATAAGATAAAATGATTAAACTATCTTTCTCAAAAAGCAATTTATAAACATCTTTTGGGGTTAAATTGAAAACTGTCCAAGCGTTTCTTGTGTACATCCGAAACTTTTCGAGTGGACGCTGTCGGTGTATGCCAAGATTAGAACAAGAGGATGGTTTTATAACTTCAAAAAACGATAAACGTCCTGGAACTCGCTTAATTGATGATCGTTCTTTCACGAAGATGAAATAGTTTGAGCTTCGTTTACTATTGTTGAGGAGTGCCTAATATTTCTACATTTTTTTAACTTCAAAAACCGTTTAACGTCCTGGAACTCGCTTAATTGTTGATCATTCTTTTCACGGAGATGAAATAGTTTGAGCTTCATTTACTATTGTTGATGAGTGCGTAATATTTCTACATTTGTTTTGCTCAATTTATTCCATGCAAAATGGCTTAAAATTGTTGCTATTAATTTTAGATATACGTATGTTATGTTACAAAGAAATAATCTTTATTTTTGTAACTGTAGTATCGATTTTTTCTTGATTCAATTTCTCAAAATTCCTTCTTTACAAATATAGTTTAGCTACAAGTTTATTAGTTGTTTATGCTAT
>JAUPMH010129696.1:0-16092 GCA_032270665.1 Metridium farcimen
TTAAAAAAGTTAGAATTTTTCAAAGCAAGGTCGTTTTTTACGGGCGGTTTCGGGCGCCGTAGGAGTCAAAGGGTTAAGTAAACACTAATAAATATTTAAGAGTGCATGGTCTGATGTCCCAGGTGCAATCAATGTAGATTAGGTATGATCGTCTGGGTATGATTGTCCCGGTTTGAGACACAATATTTATGAATTTGATACTAAATATTTAAAGTATATTTGTTCCTACCTAAATGCAGCTAAAACATGAGCGAAAACTGGGGGAAAATGAAGAAAACACTAATTAATTAGTAAGCTAGAGATAATAATGACTGATCAATGCATTTGCAAATTATACCCGTCAAGTAATAAAATTGCATGATATTTCAATCAGCCGATAAGTATGATTTAGATAATTTTCAAGAGTTGTGTTGAATTTATTTTATATGTATACAAATTCAAAGATTGCTTCACATTACTAGACACAAAAGTAGCCTGCCTGTAGCCGAACAACTTGGGTATTGCATCCGGCTGCATACAGGACACAAAAGATGAGACACAATTTTGTGGAAATTTTAAAAGGTTTTTGTAATTTTTGTAGTTAATCAATTTCTTCCTTTTTTATTATTATATATTCCTATTAGTGACTCAGGATAGCTTTGTATAATATAAAACATTTTAATGCTGTTTTTGATGTTTTTGAGAGCTTTATAGGTCAGTTTTTGCTCCTACATATATGACCGTGGATTTTCTTTACTCCACAACCATGGATATAGATATCTATCCCATAGAGTACATGCTCTTGAGAGCGTCTAGTTTATTTTGAAGGTTACCTTTTTTGTCATCTTTAACATACTCTGGGTCAACTAGTATCACACCATCTGTGAAGGAAAAAAGATTATTATTAATCATCAACTATTAACTCTAGCTACTAGTATACAGTGCTAAACTAGGAAGCAAGAGTTGCCAAGAAGTGAGAGGAAAACTCTATCAACTCCTTGATTTCATTTACAACCCATGTTAGTATAGACTGAGTTAAACTTTGAGCAACTTAGGGACAGATGATCAAACAAGCAGAAAAGGAAATATCCTACATAGTTGAGTATGTAAATCCAACGAACCAGCAGTATTGCCATATAGCATCAAAACAAAGTTTTCATGCAGTTTAATACAGATCAACAAATCTTGACTTAAAACTTCTGGGATTAAGGTAGAAATAACTTTCTTAACAAAATACATCTATCAAAATGATACAATGATTTGTTGTCAGAGTAAACATCTTTGATAGCGCAGCTATGCTAGACCCTAGAATGTTGTTTTCATGCTACGCCCATATGATACTAGTACTGCGCATCTGGTCTGTTGGGTTTACAAGCATGCTCATCTACGGTAAGGGCTATTATTAGTAGTAATATACATACCTATTGGATCAATGTGTTCAATATGATCAATAAAATCTCTTTTTCCAAGGTATGTTGTGATCTGAGAAATAAAAAAATAAACACAAATTTTATTATAATTTATTAATAATGTGTTCATGCAGAGGAACATTGGATGCTCAAAAATATAATTGTCTCTATAAACTGAATGGAATGAAATAAAAAATAAAAACGACAAAATAAAATACAAAATAACATAACATGTAATACAGTAGAATGAAACATATAATAAACAAAATGGAATAAAACAAAAATTTACAATTTAAAAACATTTTTAAAACACAATGTTTTTCTCATCGAAACGAAAAAATCCATGTTGACACAGCAATGAAAACTAAAAGCATTCTTACTTCGCCAAAAACAATATGTCGACTGGTCATAAATTTTGATGCAACTACATTTATTTGTTTATTGTTTTATAGTTAAAATAAAATATAAAAAAAAAGTTGACTTTAAAAAGTTTACATACTAATAAAAAAAGCAAATATTATATTTATATTGCTATTTAAAATTTGTGTACAATATAACAGACAGTAAAAACAGTAAATATTACCAAGAGTAAAAACAGATGTTTTCAATTCTTTTTTCTTCTTTAATTTGATTAAAAATATCCTGCTAACAGAGGAAATTTGTCTCACTATTAATAAAATTCTCACTCTTATTTTCGATCTCCTTCGCAGAAAAGTGAGACAATCTTAATTCCCCTGCTAGCAAGTATAGTATAGTTTAAAAAGCACTGTATTAAAAAAACATTTGTTTACATTTGTGTACATTAAAGTAAAAATAAATGTTTTTAATTTGCTTTCCGTTTAAAATTATCTTTTTGCATGTTGTTTGAAAAGCAACACATTGAAAAACATTTTTAAATTTGAATCTGTGTACATTATTACAGTAAAAATAAATGTTTGCATTTCCCTTTGAAATAACATGCCAATCAAAAGTCAACAAATGGTACATTCAAGGCTTTTATATCGTTGTCTTGTTTACTTAGTAAACATTACTTAAACATTACTTAGGGTACGTCAGTAATAAATAAAAATGACAAAATCATTCTCTACCATCTAAATCAGCCATTATCAAAAACAGATGCCAATCTCAATTTCTGTTTTTATATTTTAAGTATAACGTAATGATGGGAAAAGGGCATCTTGAATTTCTAAGAGCTTCTTTGGCCAAAAAATGTTTATTTTTACCAAGCCAAAACATCACTTAGTTCTAGTTTCAAAATTTCCAAAACAATAGATAATATCAGGAAAGTGAATTAATAGATATAAAATTGTAAAATAGATCAATGTGTTACCAAGACAAAGCATCACTTAGTTCTAGTTTTAAAATTCCCAAAACAAACGATAATATCAGGAAAGCGAATAAATAAATATTAAGTTGTAAAGAAGATTGATGTATTATTTAGAGCAGTATAGTCATCTATCTACTTCGCACCCTGTGGTGCATATAAGAGCAGTACAGTACTTACCCGCTTATAAGAACCTGCAATTTAAGAACCTGTTAGCCTAAAAATATCAATTTAGACCCCTGCATTTACATAAGAACCTATTTAGCCTAAAATTTGAAACAGGCAAACATATTCAGGCAAAAAGAAAAGACATGACTCAAAAGTAGTGAACTTGAACATGTATACACTTCTGCATGATACTGAGAATTGAAATATCTACTAAAATGGGTCATGGTCACATACTGTCTAAAGGCCAGACCAGTTTTGGCATTAAATTAATATACATGCCACCCTTCTACCAGCCACGGGTGTATAAAATATTTCTCATTAAATAAGAACCCATTTAAGAACCTAAATAGCCTAAAATTCCACTAAACACCATTTACATAAGAACCCGTTTAGGCTAAATTTGAAAAAATGGGTTCTTATAAGCGGGTAAGTACTGTACGTAGTAGTTAGTTGTTTTTGTGATTGATTACCTAATTCTCACATCTAAACTGAGTTTTCATTTCATTGATTATATGATTATAGTTCTCAGTTCCACATTCTCATTGTTATATTCCTAGCATTAAACATTGCTCTTTCTCGATTTTATTCCTTCCAAGATTTTTACACTCAGGGGAACTCCCTTTTTCCAATTGGTAGAGGTGATCGATGCTCCTTAAAATATTTTGAAGAAAAAATCAACAAGGCTTTAACAGATCTTTTAAGGGTCATTTTCAGAATCACCCGCCGACATCCCTGCCACTTGTACAAAGTTTGTCAGCAAGCCAGGCATTCCAAATATTTAAACTGAGTTGTCTCAGTTCATTTCCAATGTTGCATTAGTCCTAACATGACTGAATTGTTTTGTATCTAAACAATAATATTTTACTTTCACAGTATTTTGATCACTGTCTAGGGGAGACAATTGACTATGAAAGTATTACCATATTTCTAACAGACTCCACTAATGTTTGATAAGTCATACAATTAAGCACTCCTTGTGAGGTTGTCTGTCTTCTACATTGAGATCAATGCACTTTAAAATAATATTTATATTATTAGAATATGCTCTTCCAGAACATGCTATATTATTTTTTCCTTCCAGTTTTGCTGTTTAATGTGAGAAAGAGCTTCCTTAATTGCCCACCACTATGGTCTAGATCAGCATTAAGAGCAACTGACCAGCCATTAGAAGGATGCTCATTCAATTCCTTCCTCGAAAGCTTTAAAAGCTTTTTTCAAATTATTTTCACAAAAAGGCAAACTGGTCTAAAGAGTGACATAATGGTGTATAGTAGTTAGTATAAATCTGATTCTAGTTAGGCCAATGGTGATAGTTTGGTTTCCAGAATGAGTGATTACTAAATAACATCCTTAGACAAGACACTTAACTCAATGACTTGTCTTCTTGGGGAAGGATGTAGAGGTGGATTTAATATGGCGTCCAATTTAACTGCGGTTTTCCACTTTCTGTGAACTCAGACATTTACAACGGTTGGTTGTGATATACTTTTTTTGCTGCTTCAATCAAAAACATAAAAGGTACCGTATTTCACAACTAGCAATATTATTAGAATGTCTGAGTTCACAGAAAACAGTAATAACTACAGTAAAACCCCACGTATAAGAACCTAGATTTTTTCAAGTCAGCCTGAACAGGTTCTTATATAAATGGTGCTTAACTTGAAATCAGGCTATCTAGGTTCTATTAGGATCACTCACTTCATCATTACAACACCTTTCTTCCTATTTTATTTACATACAGGTCAATGCTTTTGCAGATGGCTTGGCTCTTTTTTTAAAACAAAACCAACGAAAATGTCAGCCTGACAGGTTCTTAAATTTTAGGTTCTTATACGCGTGGTTTTACTGTATGTTCTTGACTGGCTAGCCTCACATACATGTAAAAAAAACACTGGACACCATATTTCCCATCAGTCTATACAAGGTGGATATCAAAGGTTCTGTTAAATTGTTCACTGTAGAGTTAGGGATTGCCTCATGGTGGTTTATAGTCTAGCTTGCACACACTTTGGACGTTTGACAATAATATCACCGAATTTGTGCTATTAATAAGACTTTAGACATCAAGAATATACAGGTGGTTTGTATGTCACTAAAATGCAAATGGCCTCTTTGTCAAAATTAAGGAGCATTTACAGAATACTAATACTGGAAACTATAGGAATTGAAGTGTGTCTATAGTGAATGACATAAATTAATGTTTTATTCCACACTGTTTGCAGTGGTTAGCCCAAGTCCACAATTAACTCACTTTTATTATATCACAATGTTCAAACAATACATTGTCTTATATTGACATAAAACTATTCTCAAATGATGTTACTCAAGTTGACCTTAGACCACAATGGTCTAACCAAACTACTTTCAAATTATATACAACTCCGTAATTAACATTAAGTTTCAATTAGCATAACTAGTACCCAGTCCTCTCGTTCACATAGGAAACTATTTCTCTCCATTACCAACTCTCTACTATCGTTGTCCATTACAAGACAAATACTTTACTGATTGACTCTAAGCATGATTGACAGTATAATTTTCAAAGTAAAAAAAAAAATCAATGGTGGAAAACAATTCTGGGTCATGAAAAGGGTTTTTATTTTCACATATTAATTTTTTCATAAATTTTATTTTTTTAATTTTATTTTACCATACTTATACATTGACTGCAATAATCTTATCATTTAATAACTTGACAAACATGTATTTGAAGGGATGTTTACTAGTCTAAAAGTGTGTTATCTATTTGCACGCAACCACAGGTGTTCAAAATATCTAATGACAAACAAACCCTCCTGGCACCATGTAGATATTGAGTAATTTAAATTAAACAACTTTCATGCAAATTATTTCAAATTTTGAAACACCATACATTGAAACATATGCATGGGAAAAAAATGTTTAGTAAAATTAATGCTATGGGAAATATCCAATATTATCATTTTGGTAGAATAAAAAATAGAAAAATTGTAAAACAAGTCACTTTAACTATTGAAACACCATTTATTAATATACAGCAAAATATATTTAATATTATCAAGTATCCAATATTATAATTATTGGATAGAATTGAGATAACAATATTGTAAGTAAAACCAGTTACTTTGATACAAATAATTTCAATTTTCAAATGAAACATTGTTTTTATCAAGCATTATTTAGCAAAACTTTGACGCCATGAAAAGAGAAAGAAAAATATTCAAAATCAACCACTAACTTAATGCAAATGATTTCAAGAAGTTAAAACATGATAAGAGCTGATTGTGTGCCCTAAACCATATGACAAACATTTAACCACTATTAGTGAAAAGGCCCGAGCAAACGCACGCAACATTGTTGGCCAACATTGTTGCGATACGGTTTGTTGAACACGAGAACAAAATAAATGTTGGATGAGTTTCATCAAACATCATCCAACAGGGTGTTTAAACGGGCCCAACATGTTGGAGCAATCATGTTGGTCCAACAATGTTGCGTGCGTTTGCACGGGCCTTAAGAGTTAAACTACTTACTTTAATGACAGACAACGTACAACACAAAAATGAAATAATTGTAGATTTTTTAATTGCAGCTGTTCAAAAGGAGGGCGACTACTGGTAGTCACAAAAAACTCTCTTGAATGCAACAACAACAGCTACTGAAGCTGTAATTGTTCAAAACAATTTGTGCTGTGTTCACATATTGAATCACAAGAAAACTTTATAATAATTTGTTGGATAAATTAAAATACAAAAAATTCATTGTCTTTTTGTTGTGCAATTAAAAAGGCCATTTGTATGACACAAATGACAGGAAGAGTGCTCAATTAAACAACCTATTCAATCAATACAAATAAAGAGAGCATATTTTACATTAGATAATAGGAAACATGACAAGGCTAGCCAAGAACAAGTCTTGTTCATGTAAGTGAGAGTAAATATTTTGTGTCAGCTTTTTACTGCAAATGGCACAGAGAGTGACAAAATATAATAGATATATCAGTTTGACATTGAGATACGGGGAGTCATTACCAAATCCCATTGGCTAATGTATTATTCAACACACTCACTATCCCTATACATTAAATATTTTAGAATACAAAACTTCTCACATGTTGAGTTTTGCAGAATGGCACAGAGAGTTACCAAAAATAATAAATAAATCATTATTTTATGGCGAGATACTGGAGTCATTACCGAATCTCCCTAACCAGTGACTTTAGTACTTTTCGACACTGTCATGCTCACTATACCCTATATTAAATATTTTAGCATACAACACTGTTCACATATTGATTTTGGCAGAGGGAGGAAAACCAGATAATTAACCTGGAGAAAAACCCTCTGTTGTCGTCCAAGCCAGGAAATAGTAATCAATAAAACAGATTTTTCATATATACAGCAAAAACAACCCTTAAATATAGAGATAACCAGGTATTTTAGACAAAATGTCAGGAGAAAATATATAACAAAGTATAGTTGAATAACAGTGTTATTGATAGTACATTTTGTTAGGCTTTCTGTATTTTTTTAATTAGGAAAACTGGCACCATGCAATGAATACCAGTAACATGATATACGTGAAGGTAATTTAAAAAAACACCCTCTACATATAATATTAATTAACTTGAAATATAAACAGGCACAATTTCGAAATGTCAGTAAAGTTAAGTGAACATTTTTTATGGTGTTTCAAATTTCATTCTATTACCTAATTGTTTTTAAAAATATAGACAGTGCATTGTATATTATGGGTTAGAATAGATATTGTTGATGACCAACTCAAGGAATTATAAAACAAATTCTAATGTTGCTATTGCCGAGCAATATGCATGGATATATACACAATTAAATGCCAGAAGAAATATCATTTCTGGCTAATATTGTTATTGCTAAGCAATATAAAATAAATAAAAAGAGGTATAATTAAAAATAAAAATTGGAATAATGCAAATTGGCTGAAATGTGAAGCATATTTTGTATTCCATGTAAGAAGAAATATCATGACTGTAAAGCAATATGGACATGAAAACATGGACCTAAAATAATGCAAATAGGCTAAAATGCTTAAACATATTTCATGCTTGCAAGAAGAAATTGCATGATGACTATAGACTTCACAAGATTTTGTAAAATTATATAAAACCTCAAGTTTTCAGACATTATTAGTGTAAAGCAATATTGCCAACAAAATTAATAAACCTTTTCACTAAAATTAAAGAATAAAATATATATATAATAAAATAAAATATTAATGATAATGTATAATAAGGTTAAACATTAATGTACATGTGTTGGTGATGCAAAATATAACATACTTTGGATTGAACAAACAAGACAAGCATACTGTACATCAATACAGCTTTATAAGATATTTGAGATACTATGCACACTCTGATTGGCTGGCTATTGTGTTTATATCAGACACGCTCAGTAAAAAAGTTCAAAAATATTTTATAAAAGAAATACCACTTGTGTTTATATATTTTGAAAAAAAAAAAACCACTCTGGGATCTGTAGAGCACTTGAGCAGTCGGCTACACCTTGTGTTTTTTTACGACTTCTCTCTTGCTCTACAGCTCCCAGCATGTTTATATCACTGATTGTATATAGAGACATGCACGGTTTTATAATCTTTACATAAAGTAAATATGTAAATAATGTAAACAAGCAAAACAAAATTTTGCTTGAAATAGAGCAAAAACATAAAAAACATGAAATAAAAACAAAATAGAACTTAGTGAGGATACTCGAACCGTGAACACTTGACTTTTTTCATGTTATTATTTTCTGCACCTTCTACTGCTTCAAAACCTCTAAAAATGAAGCAGTGAGTTCAAATACACTAGGTGTTCATAATTAATGATAATTCTAATCTATTCGCTCATGGGATGTGAGATAAAAAAAGTAACAAAGAAACGCAAAGTGTTAACGGTTCGAGTATCCTCCCTGTAATATATAATAACAGATAGTTTTTATTTGTTGACTATTTAGTCAATATCATACCACTCAACCAGAACAAATTTTGAAATACAAATTTTGAAGTACCTTGTTACAATAAGATTTCTTTTGGATAATGACTTTTAGTCACTATATATAAAAAAAAAAAAACTATTAAGCAGTAGCAATTTTATTTTATTTCATGGTTACAGTAATTTGTTGTTTTTACTCTTTTTAATACAGGGATTGCAACAGTAATTAATAAATTCTTCCGTTGTTAAAAAAATTATATACAAGTGACAATGCTTGCATTGCAAACAAAAGAATTAACCTCAGTAATCAGGACAAATTAAACCATTGTTTGAATTGAAAGTACTAAAAACAAAAGGTTAAACTGTTGTGCATTATGTGGATACGGAGCTAAACAAAGGAACACATGATTACTGGAAGAATAGTCAAGTTGTGATGGCAATCGGTGTCACTTAGAAAATTTAGGACTTAATGTTTTTGTCTTTCTATAATTCAAGTTGCATATAAACCAAAGCCCCAACTAAACCAGACTGTCTGGTATAGAGGGGTTTAATCACTGTAACAAATAAATTGCATTTTTGGATATAAAAAACACAACTGCGTAGAGTTAAAATATAGAATAATGTAAACATAATCAACTTTTTTCATTTGTATATTTAAATAAGTTATGGAGGATTACAAAATAATATACAATAAGAAGCAATCAAAAATATTGCATATTTTGAATATATAGCAAAAACAGAGCACAGCTGAAATCCATTAAGAGTCCAATTAAGATAGAAATATCTTCAAAATGCAAATTACTGTGTAGTTAGTAATTGGCTAGATGTGCACAGTTGAATATAAAGAGTACAGAAGCAATTGACCATGACAGAAAGCAAAATAACAACTGAAACATTGATAATAAACAAAAGAGAGTTAGAATTTAAATATGCCAGATGTTTCAATAACAACAATATCAGGATATTGTCATATGGGAATATTACAAAGAGAATTACAAGTCTTATTTCTCGAAACAAACACAATATCCAAACTAATTAAATGAGTTCACGCGGATTTGGGATGTTTATATCAGGATGGCATGCAGTATAACATTAGTATTCAAGGTCAAACAACTTGAATTATAGACTAAAGGCTATCGATTTCTCACTTTTATCAATGTTGATCTTGAAAACGTCATCCAGTATTTAGATGTACATGTTTGGAGTAGCTTTAATAAAAAAGTATAAACCATTCGCCTGGATGGTTCCGTTATAAAAAGCCATATACACCCATAGCATGGTCTGTAATAGAATATGTTCAATAAATGTAATAAGTTTAAGTCTGGCTGCAATAAAAAAAACTGAAACTCAATTATGTTCTCAAACACGATATTTGCCATATAAATCTATGGAGAGTTTTGATAAAACAATAGCAATCAGTAGCTTGGATTAAGCCTATAAGAGGATAGATAGCCGAATATACAAACACAATATTTGTGAAACGTTTTCTAAGTAAATCAACACCTTTTTCTTTGAAGATAAAAACAACTGCAATTTTAATTTATATAATTTTATACAAATTGTAGCTGCACAAGATAATTCTATAACTTCTGAATAAAATATTTCGAACGATTTAAAAAAATATATTCGAATTCTCAAAATAATGAGTCATTTTTTCCCGGAATAAAATAGTTGTTTTTATACAAAATGAAGAATTATTTCAAAGAAATACTTGAGAACCTTGCAACAATAATCGAAGTACACTTTGTTTTTGAGATAACGCTTAAAACAAATACAGCAACCCCGTACGTATAGAAATCCAAAGTTAAACGCGATAAATATACGGTTTTGTATGTTTATACGTTGACTTTACGTATAATGCATTTGATAACTTTTGCACGTGGAAAGTCCTACATTAAATGATAGACAAGCACAAGTTAGTCGTAAACGTCTTTAAAATTTAAAATAAAGCTCTTTAATTGTAAACAATGAATTTTCAACCTGCTGTTGTGAACAAGGCAAAAATCAGGTCAAAATTCATCTTGAAAATGAAACGCAAAGCGAAGATGAAATGCACTGACGCCAACACCCAAATTAAATAGTGCATCGAAATAGGTTAACTTTTTGAGGAAAGAATTTAGTAAAAAAAGATAAAAGCTCACCTTTCCGCTAGGAGAAGTCTTTTTGAATACACTGCAAGAAAAGATACAATATTAAGAAAATCAGACGAGATCGAGAATCCCCAAAATTATTTATTCAAGTCGTCGTCGATCTTTAATTTCAATCGATAGGAGTACAGTGCAAAGACAAAATATTACAACAATGCATGATAAATATAGGATAGAAAAGTTGGCTTTAAAAGAGCCAAATTATAACCAACGGTTGTGATATTTCTCCACCTCACATTCGGCTTATATATAGAACAAGAATCGAACAAACACTACCAAAAACAAAGCAACTTTCAAGCCAATCACTTTCTTACCGAGTTCCTGTTCTCTTCGCTGCCTCCTCATTTCGAGTTGTTTCTTTTTCATTATTCTCCATTTTACAATTGACCAGATCTTTTCATTCGCAAATTCGTAAAGGTAGTTTCAAGAGGAGAATAGAAGAAGGAGCGGAGCAGACGACTTCGAGACTGCTTTGCCAAAGCGCGGCGCAAACGGTCTACGGCTCCCTAAGCCAACTTATCCCTAACCACAATGGTCTCTAAGCAGTCCAAACAATCTATTTTTTCATGCAAGGAAGTGTTTCTCGAAGAAAGTATTACTTCATTACAAACAAACATAGAATCGATGGCCGCAAAAAGCTCTGTGGTGGAGGTACATTGACCTGCGCACTATGAGCACGGTCTGTTGATGTTTAACTTGTGACGTCATATCTGCAATCGAAAATGAACAGGTGTGAGCGAAAATAAAAAAAAAGTGATCAAAAACACTCAATTTGTGTGAATCTCCGGTTTTATTTGTCACAAACTATCATCATTTAGCCGAATTCATCCATTCTATTATATAATTCATTGAGTTCTATTCAACTTGAAGAAAATAAATCGCCCTTTTTCCTGATCCGGTTTCGCCGCTAGTTTTCCTTTTCCGTGACATAATAATATAACACCACAATTTTTTAAAGGATCAAGGCTGATTATTCTAAAAAGATGTGCTTCTCCTGCTGGCCTGTGGCTGAAAGCAAAGATAGTCGATTTTGAAGTGCCCGTTGCTTTACTCCATCTAGTTCAAACACTAGAAAATAGTATCCTTTGTAAGGTGAACAGCAAACTTCCGTTCATATTTTCAATTCCAAGAGCACTTAACCTAACTTCGTGGCGCAATGATAATAACGGAGTTATCACTCCCTGTTAAGTAGGGAATTTTAACTTATGTACTTCAAAAATACTTCCCAATACTCTTCCGTTAGGCGAGACCGAAAAACTACATTTCTTTCCTCTTGGCCTACAACTAATGAAGCTCTGACTGTGCAAATAATGTATTTCTTACATTTGAATTATATTCTTAGTTTCGAAAGATAGTATATAAAAAGATAAGTATATACACAAGATTGGTGAATTGATAATTTTGTTAATCAAGTTCACGCCATAAATCGATCAGCTAAACTTCCTTTGTATAGGGGCAAAATACAATATAAAACATTAAATATGTAAGTTGTGAGAATATTTCACCGAGTATATAAATAATTAATTCAGTATGTTTTGTTAAGAAGTGTACTTCTATACTGAAGCAGATGATATATAGTTAACAGGTCCCCAGTCTAGAAAGTTAAATTGATTGCCAATACCAATTATGCAAATACTCACAGAATTGAGAAAACGTCCTCAAAATTGAACTATCGTCAGACAAGTGGGCACTGAGGCGACTTAGTGATCGAGTAACAATGAGCAGGTACGATTGGCGGGTACGATTGGCGAGGGCGAAATAACCTGTCAGTTTTAAATTGACACTCAGAAATTTTAATAATTACACAACACAACACCAGACCTGATACCATAACTATTGGTCAGTGAATTATAGTATTTTTGCGTCGAAGTTTTTTAATGCGCGTATGCATTTTGTAACCCAAAGAGAAGATGGGAGGGGCCGTGGGGAGGGAGGGGGTGTGCTTAGTGTTGAAAGTACAGGGTACGCTCGTTGTATCTCTTAGGGGTAAAAATCAACTATTTGATAACTATCTTTTAGGGCGTTTCACAATGAAATCTACATCTTGAAGTTTTATGTTCATCTTATATCACAGTCACTATGAGAAGCTTTTTCATTTTATGATTTTTCTTTTCATCTCTCAGAGGTATAAATTGTTTATTTGACTTTAAGTTTTGCTTGCTTACAGCTATAATTATACTGTTATGTCTAATTAATATAAACGTTTATCGTATAATTTTGAGTTCATGTATAGCCAGCCACCTTTGAAGCTATTGTTAAGGCCCGGGCAAACGGTTTCAACATTTGCTTCAACATCCGTTCGATTTTGTTGAATGGCAATGTTTAAACGCTTTTAAACTCTTTCAACATCAATTCAACATCATTTCAACACGTTTTAACAATGTTGAAATAGTTTAAAAGCATTTAAACATTGCCATTCAACAAAATCAAAAGGATGTTGAAGCAAATGTTGAAACCGTTTGCCCGGTTATAGTTTATGTTTATAGAGACGGACCGGCATACTAGATATATATTTGATGGGGGGTTAATTTGGCATGCGATTTTTCGGTGCAGGATAATGTTTTTTTGCCCTCAAGGCTATGTAGAATATCTTTTCAGCATTGTATGATATTTTTTTCAAGTTTTTGTTGTTGTTGTGCATGATAGGTTTTGTCAAGGTTAAAGCTGTTGGTGCTCGAAATGTTTTTAGGAGAATCCCACAGCCCCCCATCAATTATCTAATGGTTCGTCCCTCATGAATTTGAATTCCTTAATTGCTTACAGATCTCCTAGATGATATCTCACCGTGAATATGTCTAAAATTCAGTTTTATCGTTGTCACTTTATCATAGTTAGTATGCTTTTGTTTATATTTGCATACACAGATCATAACAATATATCTAAAATTCATAGGCAATAAAATTCATAGTTGAAGAGTTTAATTCGTCCCTTTTATTGAGTTTAGTTAATTCTTATTTGCCCTAGCACTATTAACTATGGTTATTTCGCTTCTTAGTGGTACCTATGTGGCTAGTGTAAATATCTATTTATATGTATATGTCTAAGTACAATTTAACTGATTCCATAGTAAAGTCGGTCGATCCGACCCACTTCACTTTCTGTCAGATTTTTCTGGGCTTGAACTGGGACCGACTTATGGAATTTTTAATAACAATCTTTGAAAAACAATATTTTTTGGAAATTAAGCCAAATCATTCCTAAACTTGAATATAGGATAATAAATAAAACAAGGGTTGCATGTTAGATTGCCAATCTATATGTGCATCTATATGTGCCATTTTGATAAGCATCTGAATTCGAATTGTGTGGTTTATAAACAGGGATATGTTTTAACTTCCCTAACTCTAGCTTTAGGTCTTCATATATATGATTTCATTTCATTTCTTATGTATTTGATTAATTTGCGTCTGAAAAAAATATTCGATTGGATCTTCTTTTTTGCCTTTTATACCTGCGGCGTAATAACAATAATTAGTAAAGTTTCCTCTTTAATCATTTTATTTCAATTGTAAATGTATATAAGGCGCATTGAGATTAGAAATGCGCCATAGAAATAAATTAAATTATTATTATTATTATTACTACAGAAAACCAACTAAAAGTAAAAATAAATTGAAAACACAGTAATTAATACTATAATATCATCTATAGATGTAGGGAGAACTAAAATCTTTTCATGAGATCAATAGATTTTAAACTTTGGAATAATTACAATGCATGGGTGATTATATGGTGCGTTTTGCCGACTCCTTTTTTCAACGCAAATATAAGGTATTTATTAATAAATGATAGATGCAGTTTAAAACATCTAAATGGCTAATTGCCCACCCAGTCTGTTCAGAAACACCGTTTTCAAAGATAATTTGTCGCCTAAAGCGACCGTAGATCGAATAATATTTGTTTTGCTGCAATGCATCAACTTAAGTTTTCCGTCTTTCCTATCGTATACATTGCCCCACGAAGGCTATTAAAGTGACATGCAGCCCTTTTTTAATGTAATTTAATTGATAAAACTGACGAAATAGTGGAATATGTCTACTTTGCTGGTCATTGCATGAGGCAATAACAATCTTTTTCACTTTCAACCGCTTTTTCTTTTTTTCAGAGAGTAGTGTCGGACTTCCTGTCGGGCTCGCTACGTGTTCCCGCTTTGCGGATGTCTGTTTGGAAATAAATAAATAAATAAATGAATAAATAAAATAAATGAAAGGTATGAGAGAAAGAAAGCCAAAGAAAGAAAGAACGAATGAAAGAGACGGAGAAAAAAAAAAAAAACCAATAAAAAGAAGTTCCAAAAATCATGTCTATCAAGAGCCCATTACTAATGTAATGGGCTCCTGTGTCTATTTATAAATTGCATGAGTTTCATTTTCCAATACGAAATTTTGGGCAATTCGGCCTATGGGCTCTCTCTAGTAATTGTGATTCCTTACTGAGATTATATGAAGCACTCATGCAGTTTTAAGGCTTAAAAAAGTGATGTTACGGCCTTTATTGCACAGGAAGAGCGCGCATCAGTTGGTCATTTATTCAGGCCCTTTTTATAATGTTCATAAGTGATCTCAGTTCCGTTTTTGGGAGAACGTTTTGAAGTATAATATTTGCATGAGAGAAAAGTATGACCGGACATTATGCTGATAAATTTCATATGCAATTTAGTACCGACAGTGGAGAAACTCGAACAGTGAACACTTTGATTTGTTTTTAATTTTTTTTAACACACATCCCTTTGATCAAATAGATTAGAAATAAGATTTATTACTGATGAATACTCAGTGCATTTCAGTGAATTAGATATGCTTCATGCATATGCTTGGAGGTTGTGAAGAAATAGAATGCTCAGATATGAAAATTATGAACCTAAATATTCAATTATAAGCCGGTTCACGGTTCGAGACTTTAAACTGACGCACTCATATGTAGTCTTTTCTTGGTTTCAATAACTTACACATATATTTCTGAACTCAAGTTTCCACTAAATTGAATACAGGTGATCTAATCAATTTATATTTTTTAATAATTTATGATTGATAATTAATATACACCTGTTTTCAAAAACGTTGTCCTATTTGAAAAAAGCAAATAGCAATTAGTAATTTGTAAATAGAGTGCAAA
>JAUPMH010129807.1:0-16084 GCA_032270665.1 Metridium farcimen
ATATTAATTGTGGAACCTTTAGGTACATGTACAGATCGGCTGGTTGCAAAAACTAAATTTCATAATAAATTATGATAATTTGTGATAATTACATTTGCTGTTCTAATAGTTGTTTTTCTTCTCATTGCACCATACTGGGACCCAAGGTCAGTAATTTAAGGCGAATTGCATGCAATGAAACGTTTCATTAACGATAAGCCCCCGAGGTTATCCTCTAACCCATTTATGTAAGCTTTTCATTGTAATACTTTTGAATGCCATGGTAACGTCAATACAACGGAAAAAATGTCCTTTCTCTAAATATTCATATTTATTGAGCAACAAATATGTCCGAGAAAAACAAACTAAATTTATATAACGAACAAAATATGAGACATCATTGGAAAGTAAACATTGAATTCGTTGTTTCCCAAGTTATTCCTTTTTCGGCATGTTTTGTTTACTTACAGTTTATTAGTGATATAAGTTTTGTGCATAGTTTTTGAGGAATATCAGTTAATTCACTAAATTAATTGGTAAAGTTTAAAAAAGATTAGGTGTTCTTCGAAGTTTTTTCGTTTAAAATAGACGTATGGGTCAAAACAAAGTGACAAAACGTTAACTCTATTTGAAAAACAATTTGTTTGTGGTGCCGATTAAAGTGTTTCTGAATTTCCATTATATTGATTTTCTATTTTTCTGTTTATAGAATACGACGTAAGAATTCAGTCAAGGTTTATTCAGAGAAATTTGAAAGAAATAGAAATTATATTTTATCCCGTTTATCTTGAAACTGGGTTTTATTCATCCGGCCTGTAATGTTTCACGTTATTAATATTTAATATTGGCATAATGACACGCAAAATACTAACAATTAAAGCACAAAAAAATCTGTTATTCTGACACCACTCGAACGATACTTTGTTTGGATATTGAAATTGAAAATAGAAAACAAGTAGGAGTGAATGAAAGAAAAGATGATAAGACAGTGAAACCACTTGATGTTTTGAAGTATAATAGGTTGGACCCCTTTTACTGTGGATTAATTATATCTCAAAATGGTATCTATTCAAACCGTAGTAAACACCTAACAGCCGGAGTTTCAGTGCCGTCATAATCATCCAGTCAACTTGCCAAGTGTTACAATAAGCGTATTGGGTCGGTAAAGAATAAATGGATTATAATGACATATGTATCAGGCAGTCTTTCTGCCCCGCTCAATCCTATTCATTAAGACAGTTTGAATACAAAATAAAAACACCATCGTATTTCATTCTTGTTTTACATATCATTGTGGTTATTTTGTTTAAAAAAAACCCTACTACTTAAAAATCTGAATTTTGATTAAAAAATTGTAATAAAAACCGATTAGTGGGGGCTTTTTTGTCATTCACCGTCAAAGAAAATAACATTTGCATTTCATTGAACAAGAAAAACGCAATTTTCTAGTTTCTCCTTTATCTCGTTTACACTGATTGTATCTCCAATCACCAAATGTCGGCAAAAGCTTAACCTAAATTGAAGTGTATAATTCTCATTCACAGAAATTTGCATCTCTCAGTAACTTTAATTAAATACGATCACCATAAGCGACTACTTTAGCTATGACGGAATAAATTAACTACAGCGCTTTGTCCAATAGAACAATAATGAATCAAATCCATTTATTATAATTAATGAAAACAAGTAACGTTTCGTGGTTCTTCTGCGGGCACCTCTAGCTAAGGGTGTGCCCTCTTAAAGGGCCTTGAAGTGTTTAGCAATCGTGTCACTTCCAATGCGTTGGTCATGGTCTCTCGGCGGCACTCTTCGCGTGCGTATATCGCTGTATGGTCACATATAGCTCAAGTGCTATATACACGGCATATAAGTTAATGACGTTTTAAAGTTTATGATATCAATGATATTGTTATTTCAAACATCACTTTGGAATAATAAACGGAAAACTGTTTAAACTTTTCGTGAGTTTCGGTCGAACTTTAAACGATCTTTAAAAGTATGTTATTCGGCAACGTTTCAACGGCTAAACAACTTGAGAAATTTCCTTAGCAATCAAGTTGTCAAGAATTATTAAAGGGTTTGACTTGAAGTATAATCATAACAATGTTAATATTTCGGAAAAAATAAAATGCCGTTCATATTTTGAAAAAGAAAGACAAAATATTGCATAGGTATAACACTAGCTAACGAGCTAAATTAGTTTAGATATCTTATCCAACAGTTTTTCAAACGGTCCATTGTTAGAGTTGATATTTCTCTAGCAGGCGGTATCCGACAAAGAACGAGGGAGTGTCGGGAACAATGTTACAAAAGTCTAGCGAGATGAATAGGTCACACTATCAACCCACTGCATGAGGAAATGCACGTTTTTATTTGGGGAGGACCGACTCGGGGGAGGGTTATATTTTTGAATAATCTAGCTAGTAACAAGCCATCCTCTCACAAATTTTAGAATTAGTCTATTGCCGTTCGACTCTCTTGTTTGTCAAACATATTATGGCTTAGGGAGGCTTAGGCCTATAGAGTGAATTCCTCACGGAGGTTGGTTGGTTTGTCTTGTACAGTAGTAAAAGCATGTTTAGGGTTTGACTCTAGATCAAAACAGACCGTTATATTAATTCTGTAATGTGACTGTGAACGTATTTCAAATTTGATGACTATTATATTTAAATTGATAGCCAAAAAATACAAGTAGGAGTTTAGAGGCATTTATTATGTTTAGTTAGTACATGTTGACATTCAAGCTCAGTTCGAACCCCTCTCTCCCCCATCATACACTTCCGTGTTCTGTATTCGTCTCGAGATAAGAAACCTTCAGAAATGGGACGTGGGTGTTAGTAACTTAACTGAAAACCTTGAGAAGGGAAGGGTTACATGTATCAATTTGCAGGGGAGGATCAACATTTTTTCTTTGGGAAAATCACTCTAAATTCTTCTCCAGTCTTTTCCCAACAGCAAAAAAAATATTACGCATTTCCCTTACTTCCATGCAACGGGTTTAAATACGTCAGAAGTGACTACAATTTCTAGAACAGCCTGGGGTAAACAATTAACAGGTATATGCCAAAACTAAGCATTAGTCTTCATTATTCAATTTGTAAAAAACAAAAAACAGAATACAAAACATTGAATGTAGAACAAAGTTCCTATTAACTTTAGGTGGACGTATTGCATGACTTTGCTGCAAACCACAATGTATTTATAGATTGGCATTATAGATCAACCAGCCAATAAACATTGTAAAAACAAGTGGAGTCCTGAGACCCCACGATGCGATTAATCCTGGATTGGATGATTGCTAAGCTAAAAATAACCACTGAGTATTTGCATGTATCAGTAAAGACAAGCTAGGGACAGGTGAACCGGTAAGACTTCTATCTCTGACACTTAATTCTAGTTCTACTTCTGCTTAGCAAATATTGGCACAAATCTTTTAGATTAACGTTATTTTGATACTTGTAAAATTATGATATAATCACCAAGCGCGCTCGAGATGGGGAAGTTACTATATGGGTTGTTTTACGACTTGAGCATAACAAGTTACAGTACTCGTGCTCGAAAACTCTGTGATATAAACGGATGTACGATAGAATAGCTAGGGAAAATTCACGTATTTTTCAGATTAATGTGTACATGTACGTGTTTTTTTAAGGGATAGATATTTGAAAAAAGCTTAAGGATTCCAAACTGTGTCAAACAAAAGTGATGATAACGCTATTCGTCGATGGATGTTGTGACCACAAAAGCCTTACCTAATCACAAACCGAGTCGATTAGTTTCCCAGCGGACACGAGAATAATTTCAATTCCTTCAGTCAACTAAAAAATCTTAAGCAGATAAAAACCTTGTCGAGTTTAAGTTTGAAGCTGTTATACTTACAAAGAATGAAAAATGGTTTTCTAACGAATTTAATAAGATGGTAATTTTCCCGATGTAGTGAATGGTGATTCGTTTTGAGCAGGGTTCGATCGGGCAGGCCGAGTTCCATGCATGATTATAGATAATTTATCACACCTTTATCTGTCAAATCTCTACCAATGTACAGCTAAGCAAGATATTGAAAATACTTGATAAATACAGACAGCTGCGAAAGACAGCATTGGAAGGGAACGTGACCACAGTTGAATCATGTCATTTTCTCGATCATTAGTTTGTTTTTTTTTAAACGTGTAAGAACCATCGCGAATCCTCATCCTATTTTTGGCCGAATCTTTCTGTTTGTGCTTGTTTATTGAATCTCCAGGTTAACCAAACAAGGCGTCGTCAGCTAACATAGCAGGTGCTAGTAATTATACAGAGATAAATTGAAACGTTATGACGTATAACCTCTCGATCGACTGACTAATATGTATAAAAAACGAAGAATGAAAAGATTTTTATTGCATCTATTATTCGCACCACTCTAGGTGTAATATTGAAGAAATAAGGCTATTATAGGAAACCCAGCACAAAACGAGTGATAACGAAAGACTAGGAAATGATAGCCATTGGATATAACAATAGTCAAACATTATATGTTTGTTCATGTTCTCAACGAAGTATTTAGTAGCAAAAAAAATGTCTTTTGATGATTATTTACTGAATAGAATTGAGCCTTTATTATATGAGTGAATTTGCCGGGCATGAATATTAAAACAAGAGACAATGTTGCGAGAACATCATTGATCTGGAACAATAGACACAAAAGATCACAGCAGTGCATGTAAGTCGAAAAATATCCTCCATGCTGAGAATATCCAACTTGCAAATAAAACCCTCATAATTACTACACCGTACTTTACTTATATAAAGGCGAACAACGGTAGAAAAATGATTGTTAAAACATTCGACAACATTATATAGGATTTTTGTCGAAACTTGTCCACGATACGGTCTAAAATAAAGAACAAATGACAAGCTGGCTAACGAATCGTTTATTATCGGTGAATAACATTCTTGTGGCGAGGGAAAAAAACCATCGTTTTCATAGTGTGGTCAAATCAACATTTCGAAAGGTCTCAGTGTGACTGAATATTTAGAGGATTAAAACAAACGTTAGCCTTCTCATTAATGCTAAATTCCAAGTTTTTTCTACGATAATTTGGTGTTTTAGACGGCAATAATACAGCGATTGGCCGCTGTTCCATAGTTGCTGTGTTTTTCGCTCGGATAAACAAACTTCCCACGACTCGTCTTTTTTGTCTATCTTTTTCTTTTCATATTTCGTTTTTTAATGCGTCGACTGACGTCATTAGCTGTACTGGTTGACAGGGTCACTGCAGTCAAATCCCTCTGTTGTTCCAGATATCCAATAGCTGCGTGCGATTGGCTCATAGCAGGCGCTCCATGAATTAAGATCATTATTCTCGGCTCATTAACAATTCTAGTTACTCGGGGAAACGAATCAAGAGAGAATAATAGTGACAGGGTTCCCTTCCATCTAATGGATGATTCTTTGGTTAATCTGTAGGATAGAAGACAAGCAAGAACCAGCTAAGCTACACACTGTCGCGCTCACCATTGAAACACTGTCTGGTTTATTGAGCAGACGACGAAAGCATAACGGTCTGCAGGCCAGGGACAACGACGATTCGATTTCGAATCACTTCAATGGCATCAAGGAAACCATTCAAAAAGTCTACTCTCGAACTCTAGTAAACCCTAAATTCACTTTTCGTGTTCTCGATTTACAATAAATATGGGCTCGGGAAGTTCAAAGAACTCGAAGAAAGAGTCCAAAGGAAAGAAAAAAGACAAAACTTTCTTGTTGAAGTCATTGGCAGACCATGGAGGTGGAATTAACGGGATGTGCTTGAGCCAAGGTGGTAGTACAATTGTCACTGTATCAGAGGATAAAACTGGTCGATTATGGGACACTAAGACGGAAGAGTGTGTTGGTACCTTGAGCGGCCATACGGGTTATGTTTCATATGTGTGTGCTACCGAGAAATACGCATTTACATGTTCGTCAGACAAGACCATTCGCAAATGGAGTCTAGAGACTGGAAGTTGTTGTAAGATATTCGAAGGGCACGGATCGGTGGTCCATCGAGTTATACACGCTGGAGATTTGCTGTTTTCAAGCTCCTATGACAAGACAGTCCGATGCTGGCACTCCGATACGGGCGAGAGACTTAAAGTGTTTCGTGGTCATAAGCGTGGCGTTCATCCGATACTGCTTGTACCATCTGAAACCAATCGAGGTACATACATTGACATGGAGAGCAGTGATGATCTACTTATATCTGGATCGTCAGACAACACTGCCAAGGCATGGGAGATGAACTCCAATGATTGCCTTATTACATTTAAAGGCCACGAAGGCCCTATCTTGTGTCTTGCTGTCGATAACAAGGGAAAGGTTTTGTTTACTGGCTCCTCAGACTGTACTGTTCGCTCGTGGGATCTAATGACGGGAGCACCGATAAAAGTTTTTAAAGGACACTCGGCCTCCGTACTCTGCATCAAGGTAAATTGATATGTCTTTGTATTATATTGTGCACACTCATCTAACTAGCTTAGTATTGTACGCGCATTATGTAAGCGATACCTTCTGGTTCAATGTTCTAAACATTTCCACCATGCAAAAAGAACTCGATTCGAGAGTCGAAAAATAAATGACTGTTTGTTATTGTTTTCGATGTGGTCTAATTCTCATAAGCCTGATCATACCCATAACTAAAGCTAACGGGGAAGGTTATAGTTGGAATTAGTCTGTTTACTCATTAGAAAGTTGTCCAGATAACACCTTCTTGTTGTGCTTCAGATGGACAAAGATAAAACCACTTCTGGGTTTTCTTGGAAGTTTGAAATGTTTCTATTAGTACTGTAATATAGTGTAGCGCGATCATTTTCAACGATAATCCACCAGTAAGCATATTGTTGCGCACACAGACCTATCAATACCACTATTTTCTTCTTCCTTCTTTTCGATAGCTTTTGTTTATGTTTTAGTTCTGTAACATTTTCTACAGAGTATTTTTGTCGGTATATGATAGTTAGATATATCTTTTACATTCAAATGGATCTATCATGCCTAAGGCTATTCTAAAAACAACAAAAGTTAACTTTGCTTATCATTACTTATTCTCTTCTACCCAATATAATAACATTCGCTTAATATAAAGACAGATACCATAACAATACAAGAACGAATATAGAAAATATATGTGAAATATTACCAAATAAATGAGAAAAAATTAAAATACAATTGAAGCGAGTCAACAGGCACTTCACGGTCATTTGGTAACAAAAAGGAATAATTAAATGTCGAAAAAAAAGAAAAACTCTTGTCAAACTAAAAAAAAATCATTATTAGTCGCAAATAGTCGAAAAATTACAAACACTGTCAACCAATTAGGACGTTTTTGGCTGACTTATTCTAGGAGAATAGTGAATTAGTGAATGCTGATTGAAATTTAAATTGGTGATTCAAGAAAGCACCTGCTAACTCAAAATAACCAAAAGTTTTCTGGTGATTACAACTTTCACATTCAAATAGGCTGAATAATTTTGAGAAATTGATTGATCTGTTTGCACAAGTACCTTAGTAATCTATAGCCTTCAAAAAAATGTTAACCATTAGTATATTTATGTGATTATGTGTGCATACGGTGGCCTTTCCCCTATTGAAAGTCCCACTTCTTCCTTCCCATATGTAATATCTATTAAATACAGCTATTACAGTATTGCAAGAAGCTAAATATATAATAATTTGACCATTTCCTTGAAGGAATTATAATCAATGAATGATCATCACATTCATTCAATGTCAATGTCAATTTTCTTGAGATCTCAATTAGACCTGTTTCTATTTTTTAACATATTTGACGTTGTTATTGAAATAAAGATTTAGAATATTGGGCATTTTATTAGACCTATACTTGTTTCTAGAAATTTGAAATTAGGTATAAATTGCTTTAATTTTTTTCAAATGTTGAAAAGTAACAAGAAATTAGGAATAAATTGCTTTAATTCTTTCAAATGTTGAAAAGTAACATTGAAAAAGATGAAAAAGTTTCTATCTATCAATAAATTTGTGATAATTACACAAATTTTACATGAAATATTATAATCATTTTAGTTATTCCATACCTTAAGGTTAATTGAACGGTTGTAATAGGTGTTTGTGTTACGGTTATGTCAGGTTTATAAGGCTTAAATGGATCACAGTGGATTAAAGCAAGAATATTCACAATTTATTTCATTTTAACTAGTGATAACTTCCAACCACATCATTATACTGAATATCTGCAGATGGAAAATAACTGTAAGAGCAAAACAGCTTGAGTAGGAAGAATACTTCACAGTGCTTATACAATTAATAACTTTTATCTGGCTGTGGTAAATATGTTCACCACAGTTCATAGAAAGACAGCCCTCCAAATTAAAGAACCCTTTGTTTCTGAAAACACTGCAAAGTTTTGTTATGATGAAGTTATTTTTATATCAGAATAGAACAAGCCAAATGGCACAATTACAAGTCTTTAGATAGTCTGAACACGTTTTCATGACATTTTTACATGTCATTATAGATAGATATGTACAAATTTTGAACAACAAACACAGCAAAATAGTTTGGACAGAAGCCTTGAATTGACATTTCAAGTACAGTGTGATACTCTGATTGCTATGGTAACCAAACTTGCCAAATAAAAGACAGTTTAAACAAAGCAAGACAAGTTTAAGATTATGTGTAAGTAAACTGAAGATCAATTATGAGAGTAAAAGGAGTGAGAGGGTTTTAGTAATTCTGAGTGAAATACAGAAAGTGTACATTAATGCATTCTCAACAAGAATTTATAAGTTTAAACCATTCTGATATAATATTATGCCATTTATTTTTTTCAAATTTAAGTAAAATATTGAATGTTTTAAAATACCATGCTAACTCTTTTATTTGTTATCATGATTATGTTGTTGTTTGAAACCTTGACAACAGAATAAACATAATTTGCTGTATCTGTTCAAAGAGAAATTGCTGACTTATGACATTATATTATAAGCTGAGCTAAATTTATAATCTATGTGAAATTACTCACATTATTTTTTATTTATAATATACTGAAAAAGTTAATTGGTACTCTGCAGAGTAGCAATTTACGATTTAATTGTACTCCTCTTGTCCGATCAGAATCGAGTAATTTTGTACAGTATATTATTAAAATTGAAAATAAACATTCTGGAAATTAATTATATCTATGTAAAATGCAAACAAACAAACAAAAAACCTTAACTAAATATTCCATAAATTAGTTTAATTTTAACATTCAAGAAATATGAAAAACAATTAATATTTCATAAATGTCCTAAACTGAAATATTCCAGAATTTTCCAAATCTTTAATCACCATACCTCCTATTGTTTGATAGTTAGATAATCAAAACTTTCCCACCAAATCATCAATTTATATAATTTATTAACTGTCTTTAACAAGTTACAAGGTAAGAAGAAAGACCTAAGTAAAATGTACAGAAATAAGTAAATTTCATTACCTTGCAAGATTGAAAATGTTTTTTTTTACAAATTAAAAAAATTAATAAAAAAATTTAATTCTAAGATATTTAGATTTTACCCTCAAACATCAATGGTACACCAACAAAGAACTGAACTAAACATTCAGATGCAGAGTCAAAACATCTTTTAATTCTATTGTGTGAATACTGACAACTCATCTGTTGTGACTATATTAAAACTTCCATTGTAATGTGTTTGTGGGCCATTCCACATTGTGGACATAACACTCAGAGTCAAAAAACTGATATATAAACTCTTCTAACTTTGTAATAAAATTTGTTACTTAAATGAAACTTTTACAATTAAACTATTATGGCAACTCCTTTCTTTTTACCCCCCAAAAATTAGACATTCACAGAGTGGGTTTGGCATATATTTCAAAACCCCTTATGATTTTTGACAATTCAATGTCTTGCCTTTTTAAAAACATGAATTTTGCTGGAAAATTCAATGTTTTAAAATTGTCATTATTTCAATGTCTCATGTGGAATGGCCCCTCTTATGGTTCATACCTGAGTAATATAATATAGATTTAGATGGCATTATTTTTCATTACCTTATGTCATTTCTAGGTTGTGAACAAGCTAATGTACACCAGTAGTGCTGACTACACTGCCAAGTGTTGGGTGGTAGAGTTTGGAGACTGTACAAGGACCTACAAAGGACACAAACATGTTGTTGGTACAATGATTGTCAATGATGGCCTACGTAAGTCCATGCTGCAAGATGTCTTTGTAATTTTGTTTTATTAGTGATCTCAGGAAGGTTGCCAGTTTTAAAGTATACTAAAATTTAAAAAAATATATTATATGACATATTTTTGTGCTCTTTTTTTTTAATATTCTGGATACACTTTGTTTCTTCTTAAACCTGAGTCAATTGGCAGCTATTACATAGTGTGAAAACAAAATAATAATGTCATGTAATGTATCTATATTAAATTATATTTCAAAACTGTCAACCTTCTTTAGATTGGGTAAGCTTCATAGCTAGGTATACTAATTTTTTTATTAATGTTTAGCTTATATCTTATCTAATATTGATTTACCCCAAAAAATTACCTTCTAATACCTACACAAAAGAGCCCCAGGTTTGAGGAATGTGCTAAACATTTACTGTATTGAAAGTCATTGAAGAAAATCACAAGATATTATATATATAATATATGTGTTGGAGAGAATGAATTAAATGGAAGTTTTATAGTTGCAAATGTGAGAAGTTGTAATTGTCAAGCAGTCTATTTAGCCAAAATCCACGATAGTTTTAGCAGCCAGGTTCCAATTTTCCTAACAAACAAAATTTGCTTTTAATCTCCATTGTAAAAGAAGCAATTTCAATATGGTTGTCTGAAGTATTATGCTATATTTACATTTAATAATTTTTATTTTAGTATTCACTGGTGATGGCAATGGATTAGTCAAAGCATTTGATGCCAAATCAGGAGCATGCAAGAGAACATTCAAAGGACACCTTTGCTCCATAGCAGCATTATTGGTATGGTTGCTATAGTAATTTCAGTTACTTTTCGAAGGCGAGATGAATATTGACAAATAATAATCGAGACAAAGTTGAGGCTATATTATTCATCAATATTCATTGTTTTTTATGGTTCCTAACTAGGAGAGCTTTGACTGTTTTACAATTATTCATTATTCAATGACAGATGTCTTTTTTGAAAATAATGTTTATGAGAGTGGATTAAACATCCCTTTCTTGCTAAAATATATAATTATAAGTCTAATAATAATAATTACTTACAGGAGCACAAGAACAAACTCTACAGTGGATCCTATGATGGCAGCTTGAAAATATGGGATGCATCAAAAATACGAGAAACCGAAGATGATATATACAATCAAGAAAATGGTGTCAAATAAATAGTATCCAGCTGAATATTAAAGTCAGCAATGAGATTGTTTGAACACAAGTATTTATTCATTTACAACAAGTTGTAAGAAAAAGCACTACACATTATTAATTGACATCAATGATTTATTAGACAGTCTTAACTCAACAAGGCACCACTTTTACACTATCAAGGACTAAACCATTCATGAATGTTACAATGAAAGATGTTGTATTATAATATTGATCCACACACTATGATTACCGGTAACTGTGGTAGAATATTCAGATTCATAGATATTAATATAGCTAAGTATTAGATGTGTATCTCAATGCTAGCCCTTGTTGAGTACTTAGCAAAGATTGGATTACCTGTGCAATAAAATTAGCCTTAGGATCATTTTATTGAGCTTTCCGAATAAAATTTCTGGATGCAATTCAAGTACATTTTATTGTACCAGCCATGCAGTCAAACATTGCTTTTGAATAAGTTAATAACAAATGAACTAAATTAAAGCTTGCATAGTACAAAACTATTTTGGAAATATTTCAGGATTTTGTTCATCCAATAATTATGCTTTTTAAATTTTCAGTTGTAATGTTGTCTCAATAAGAGATACTAGTTTAAAGTGCTATTTGATGCCAGAAATACTGACTTAATGGATTTATGTTTGCTAATACATCTCAGTTATGGAGATTTATAATGAAAAAGGATCATGTTTTGTAAATATTTTTATATCAAAAGAGGATAGAATTGCTACGTGTGCCCTTACAACATGGATAATATAAAAGATAACTATATTGATTAACATGATAATAGTAGCATAAAAACTGAGTGAAATGCTTAAACAGTGCAATATTGTTTTTTGTCAATATTTAACTGCATAGAGAAACACAAACCAATTTTATTTGTAGTAGAATGATATTTCACAAGTATTTCATGTATTGATTTATTGTTTTTACATCAAAACGCAATAGTTCTTTTCACAGTTCCGTTTAGTGACCACGAATGATAGTTCCAACTCGAGGTTGGAGTTGCTGCGCATAGCAAAACTATAATAATTTATCATGCGCAACAACTCTAACATCGACCTTGAACTATTATTCGTGGTCACTGTCAAAAGGTCTTTTACCTTGCTCAATTTACACACAAGGAAGAAACGCAACTAGGTAGAGTATGGTCATAGTTGTTTGCATGAAACAATGACCAGAGTTTTTATTATTTGTTGTGTTTACTAGACATTTAGTTAAAAAATAACAGTTTTTTAGTTTGAAATTATTATATTGCACAGTGAAGTTTTTCAACTCAAGTGGACAGTTAGTAACAAATATAATAATCATATGTGATTCTCTTTGTAATCACAAACGATTTAAGTTTATAGAGGGAAATAAGAGAAGTTCAAACATTATTTAGTTAAGGATTGACTTAAGATCTCAATGATCAGAATAGAAGGATTATTTAATAAGAGCATTACCCAGTGCTCTTTAATATAAGTTAAACAGTTTGTAAAAGGGTGTAGTACATTTTAATTTATTAGAAAGTTTGAAAACATCACCTAAGATATTTAGACATATTCAATTGAAGAATTAGACAAATACTTGAGACATTTCAGAAATGCACAGTTTTGATTTAGGTTTCATTATTTTGAAATTGAAAAACAACTGATTTCATTATCAATGTAATTATTATGAAAACTTAACAGTCAAGGAGTAGATGATTAATCAAGTTTATCACTTAACATTTTGTGCAAAATCACACTGTAAAACAAAAAAAAATCTTATCATGTATACACCACATAACATTGCAACATGCCTCATTGGAAAAGGAGAAACAAACTTTAATTTTACTTGTAAGGTTTACATATTGCACAACAAAATATCATTATGCAGTTGCATGTAGTAATGTGTGTTTGTCACACAATACCATAGCTGCTATTACAATTAAATGCAAATGTTTTCAAACAATAGATTTAAGCTACGGCTTTTGGGCAAAAACAAAAACTTGGACCAAAAGCCTCAACTTGATTCTATTGTTCAAAATTATTTGCATACAAGTGTAATTATAATTATTTCATTTATGCATAATTGCATGCAACGTAATGTGAAAATTAACACATTGTGTATAAAAGACAGTGTTACTGTTTCTTGTGTGATAAAGTTACAATGCTTTAGCAACAAATACTACTATTTAGTGATAGATACATTAACAACAAACACTTCACAGCTACACTTTTAAGATTTGATACAAGATTTTTGACTCAAAATAGATTTCCAGAAAAGTCAAAAACTCTCTTATATCACTTGCAGACCACAATAATTTATAGATCTAATAAAATGCATGTGAATTTGTATGAATGGCAGATGCATTTATACAGGGGTTTTAATCAAAGACAAATGATATTTATAATGAGAATATTGTAATGGCTTTAAAAGTTTTTATTATGCCACAACATCAGGAATTTGATATGCTTTACACCTATGTCAAAAGCTGTTCTTAACAAGCAAAATAATACTCATGCTCTCAATAAAGAGAAATATCTTAATTGAAACCCTTGGAAATGTGTTGTCAGTTTAAGGAGAACTTGTATTTGAAATCAGGAAAAGTCAGAAAAGATTTATGAAACCTAACTTTACCATAACCTTAATATGTACACAATATTGTTGAAATTGTCAAAAATGTTTTTTTTTCCTGAATAACATATAAGTAGATTGAATGAAATGAATATGAATAACCTGATAAAACTATATAGTTTTCATTGTCACATACAGATTCACACTTCTAGCTTGTAAAAGCATTCATTATTTTTAAGAAAAAAAAAATACAATGTCTTGAAGTGCAATATTCAAGATTGCAATTAATGTGTATTACAGTGCAAATGCACAAAAGGATGACTGCTATTAATGTATTCACATTATTTAATGCACATGCATCCGGTATGTCCAAAAGACACATTTCTATGGGAAGCTGTCTAATGTTACTAGCAAAGGCTTGTACACAGAAGTGTGTAGATGCATTCAAAGTTGTCATATGTTTGTGTGTTACACTATTAATGGCCAGGGCCGATTGTACATTCTTTATTACATCATAACTGATATTTTGTGGATAAAATAGTTCAACCATTGTACAACCAGCCCCTGAATGCATGAAATTAAAGATTAGTAGATTTACACAAACATTATTTCTAACTCAAATATCAATGCAATAATTCTACTTGTTTAAGCTAGTTTAAAGAGTGTTTGATGGTTTCTAATAATTAATGATAAATTATAATAATAATAGTAACAAGAAACCATCTATAAGCTTTCTTTCAATTAGTTTTGATGAAGTTTGAAATCAAATGAATTCTCCAATGGGTATACAATAAAGTTATTAGCACAAACCTGTTGTCATGTGGTTTTAATTATTTTAAATTACATTTATTTTGTGGTATGTTGACCTACTTTCTTGGCAGAACTGTTGGGCTATTGTTAAGGTCTGCCCCCGCCAAGTCAATTGACACCACCACCTCCCAACCCTGGGACAGGCTGCAGGGAATACAATATTTAAGTGGTTATAAGTTTAACATTTTTCCTGGTCATTAGTGACACAATTGAATTGTTAAAACTCCCACTACCATCATCTTGTTAGTTTGGGTTGTGGCAACATAAAGCATACAAATTTGGCCTTGGGGGTGTGTACCACATGACCAATTTTGAGCAAAGTGATTGGCCAGAAGCGATCACATGGTACAAAAACAAGACAGAATTTCAAACAAGCAATTTACCACTCTAGTGATTTTGATAGTAATACCCAAACTAAAATGCTCTATCATTAAGTAAACGCAGTCGTGAAATTCCCCTTTATCCTATGCATTTATGATGTTAAATGCATATACAATTCCTGGCATGGCACTGTTCCTACACTGTAGGGAGATTATTGGACTGTGGGACATATCTCTTCGGTCAACATATACTAATCAATATCACTTCTGACAATAGACACTAGTTGTAATTCAAGGCTGCCCTTACAGTAATAGCTGGCTATTACTAAAACCCTAACTGCTGATTAGGTGACTAACAATATACACCGAATCGAAATATGGCGTCCAATTTGAATAACTATTGTTCTTGACTGTCTAGCCTTGTGTGCATGTGAAAACTCCATTGTGTTTGAACGTGAACTTGAGGCTGGCCAGTCAAAAACAATAGTTATTCAAATTGGACGCCATATTTCAATTCGGTGTATAATATACAATAATCTGTCTTGAAAGCAGGGATGGATTCCAAGCATGACCATGATGAATAAATGTACTGCCCTCTCTCCGGGCCTCTCTGTGGGCGATTCCCATTTACATCATAGTTTATAACCTATTAACTATGTTTACATCCACAGCAACCGCATGAAAGAATGATTATTTTGGCCCCCAAGAAAAAGTTTATATAGGGGAGTTTAAAAAGGCATTTCTATGCCAGTTCAACTTCGTTTAGTTGCAACTTATTTCAATTTATTGCGGTTGAAGTGTTCGGTTGTTGTCAAAGAAGTCCTGTGTTGTTTTGTAGTTTCACGGCCAAACTGATCATTTTCAAACAGTTTTTCGAAGACTAATAGCTAAAAGTGTTTGAACTAGTGCAACCTACCTTAATGTGAAATAGAAATAAGGCCAAAAGAAATAACTGAGTGGCATTCCACTTCTACGTGGTTGGTCCGCCATGCTCATGACTTTGTAAAATGGCGGCAATAGTCACGTGATTGGGAGCGAGACTTACATCACAGGAAACCCAACTA
>JAUPMH010130250.1:0-16015 GCA_032270665.1 Metridium farcimen
TATGTCCTTTCTTATTCTTTCTGCTTGTGGTCCAGTCGTGTTCTTAAAGATGGCAAGTCCGTCGTCCCTGTATAGTCATATGTTGTCCTTTCCGTATTTTTCGCATAAGTTTTTGAGAATAAATAGTCCAACTAGTTCGCATACTATATGAAGAAAATATATATATGAAAAATGAGGTGTTGCCATGCCTTGAATATATATAAAACAAGGAAATAGATGACTTCTTGAGGCAAAATTTCTTGGTTTATTTACAAACGTTTCGCCTGTAACAGCTTCGTCAGTGATATGATAATTATTTTCGATTACATTGAGATAAAGTAAACTTTAACAAAAGCCTATATTAGGGTTCATTGAACCATGTCAGTTATTCTATTGATAATGTGCGTCCTATACAACCATTAATGATGTTGCTCTTGTGTTTTCTTATTTCTAACGCTTCAATAATCTTGTGCGTGTGGACAGCATTGATGTTATTGTGTAGTATTTCCCGGGAGATGTCGTTTAAAGATGGAGTACTGTGATGTGTGAGTAGATGTACGTAAATTGTACGTAAACTGTACGTAAACTGTACATGTTTGTTTCTTCATTGTAACATGTTCTTTAAGTCTGGATCTAATTGTTCTACTGGATTCACCAATGTACATTAAATGGCAATGAGAACATTGGATTTTGTAAACAAAGTTCTTAGTAAGGCATCTGTTGTTGACTAATGCAGTTGAACAAGTGTCGCAGTTATCCGCGCATTGTTGTTTCTCTTTCGGTGGTGTAAAGATGCTTGCTGATGAACGTCCGTTCATGTAGATGACTCTAAGGTTATTAAGCCCAGTCCGTTTGATGACATCTTGTGTTTGTCGTTTAAGGTCTTCATGGTGTATGATACTTTGATGTATATATAATGATCTTGTTCTAGAGATGGTACATTGCCCCCATCCTCATTGGGGAAATCCGACGCGCTATATCACGCTCCACTCATCCACAATCACTCAAGGATTCATTGAACTTGATCACAGACCTTTACGTCCGCAATGGTTATCCCAAATCGTTTGTGAACTCCACCATCAAACGAGCATTGCGTAAAAGCAAATCTCATTAATAATTCATCAGCTAATTGTCCAACCAGAATGTCTGATTTGGACAAGTGGATGCCTTTGGAAACCCAGTGTAACCCATGTGTTGCTTCCCAACCGTTTGAGATCTAGAACTGATTTTCATCCCATGTACATGTGATGGAATGTGTTCTTAAGAAAATATATTTTAATTACTAAAATATCCTAGCTACCCCTCATTCCTTTCCTTCTCTCCTTTACCTATCTCTTTCTCCTTTATCTATGTTTGTCTATACCTACATATCTAATTAGATTTTTTTTTTCATCTTATTACCTTGAACAAACTGAGTATTGAATCTGCAACCCTTGGAGTGGAAGTCCAGTGCTTTACCAATTGAGTTAATAAGGATTTCACATTCTTGAAGAACGAGTGCACAAAGGAGAGACAAATAACGTTTAATTGCTTATTTTAATTAGCTTGTACATTTACTGAGCTGACATTATATTTAATTTGACAGAAATTTGGAATTTACAGTACAATTGTTTAAATAAGAAGAATCCAATGACACAGATTTTCTTAAGAAATTAAACCGATTTCCTTAGGAAACCGATTTTAATTATCTTCCTCAGGGTAATAAATAATAATGAAGCTGATCATCCATGCAATAAGGTATAAGATTCAAACAAAATTATTAAAATTAAACCTGTAATAAGTCAATACAGCTCATGACAATAACAATAATCTCACGTAATTATGAATTTGTTTGAGAAGTAATTCCAAAAACTCGTACTTCGTGTTTTATCGGTTTCCAAACAATCACTCGAAAACAATAAAAGCAAATATTTTTTAGTGTTTGGAAATCCGATGAAACACTCGTATTCGTTTTTGAAATATTACTTAAAACGGTTTAGCTCATCCTTTTGTTTTGGACAAACGATGCCGCGGTATAAGTTCGGTTCTACTCAAGAAAAAACGTAAACTAATTTGTAATTATGCTACTATATTCCATTTGTGTTAAGTCATAACCATCACAAAACTATCGCCCGTATTTTGATCGAGATAAAAACCAATACGATATTGGGTTAATGGTAGTCAAATTGACCAATGGCTGGACGACTTTACTTTACTATTTCAATATATCTATTACCACGTTTTTGGTGAATGTCTATCAAATAAAAAATAATTAGAAATAAGGCAAAACAATGAGAAACTTGTAACCAGTCCACGACAGCTGTTTACACCTCAACATCTGAATCACTGTTCATCGACGGCACCAAATACCCATCATCATCCTCGACGAGACCTATCAACTCAACATACGGCTTGTCACGTGTCATGAAAGATTCCATCCTTTGAATTACGTCATTGAACGGTGGTCGGTCCTGCGCATGTTCTATCCAGCAGTCTTTCATGAGGGAGTATCTAAAGATAAAAGCCTTTGGATCATATATATATATATATATATATAGTATACAAGCAAATCTGAATCGTATTATTTGTTTCCAAATCTTCCCAATATAACTCTCGCGTGAAAGAAATATATTTGTCTTAACATGTTAAATACACCAGATTCAAAAAAGGCTGAAGGGGCGAACGGCAATTGACGATTGGTGATTTACGATTGCACGACCAAAACGAACTGTGGGTAATACGAATTCCCTCTAATTCGTTTCTAAATTACCCAAACAATGCCTCCACCGTACGCGTTCAGCGAAACCTTCAAGACACCCATTAAAGGTTCGTCGCTGAACGGTGTTTGGTTAATTTAGAATGGAATAATAAGAAATTGGTATTAACCATTGTCCCTGTCGGTCGTGCAATCGCCAATCAAAAGTCGCCAATCGCCGTTTGGCCCGACAACCTTTTCTTAATTAGGTGTATATTGTTACGTAAAAGTGAGTACATAAGTATGTAAGAATGATTCAACTCAAAGGACAGACTATTTTTGTTTGAATAATATACAATAATTAAGATAACATTGGCGTTCTAATCTGAATATCTTACACATCATCAGAACAAAGATCAGGTTTATCCATCCTATAGCCTTCCTTCAGAAGGGATAGAAGCTGCTGGTTGCAGACAGTACGGTATGGTAACTTGCCTTTCAAAACAAAACAATGCACTGTCAAAAAAAGTGGACCATGTCCATCAATAACATCAGCCTGATCTTTATATTATGTTCATCATCGTCATTATGATTATGTTAATCATCATCATCATTAAACTTTCATCATCATCATCATCATCAATATGCATGTCCATCATCATCATCAATATGTATGTCCATCATCATCATCATCATCATCATCAATATGTATGTCCATCATCATCATCATTATTAAGCTCATATTATATTTCTGCTTATCGTTATCATATTGATCACTAATATCACTATCTTTGCCATTCATATTTAACTTTCAAATAATTTGAAAAGAATATATTGCCATCAACGTTTTCGCTGTATTCGTATAATTTAAGTGTCATCATAATCTTATTCATCCAAATCGTCATCTTTATGGCATTTTAAACATGTCACTTTCTGTTAAAATTAATCTTCATCGTCATCATTACATCATTGCATTCGCTACGATTAAAACTAGTTCAATTAACGATGGCGTTTGTAAATAAATAATTCCCAATCTTGAGGTCGAAAGATACTATGGGATATATTCCATTGGGGCATCATGATGAATCAGTCGAAGAAATAATCAAAGTGCGTTTGCAAGTGTTACTTAAGAAAATATCAAAAAGAGAAATAAAAATAGATATTTGTTTTAGGCCTCCATCTTTAATTAGCTGTAGACCATGTGTTTTTCTTACCCAAAGAGTATATCTCCCAAAGCACCACGCCGTATGACCATCTGATAAGAACAACGTACGTAACAGCATTATATTTTAATTACTTTGGATTTGAATGGGATGCTCTTTGAACATGTGTGGTATTTCAATAATAGATTGTTATGAGTGGCAATCAAGCATGTTTCTATTAAATTGCACTTACACATCACTTTTGCTGGTAAATATCTGGTCATCCATAGCTTCAGGCGACATCCATTTTAAAGGCAGCTTACGGCGTCCCTGGGCCTGGTACACTTGGTCCTCATAGGTCACGTGGCGGGAAAGACCAAAATCAGCGACTTTAGCAACAAAGCTATCAGCTAGGAGAATGTTACGAGTAGCAAGATCGCGATGAACGATTCCCTTTGATGAGAAGTACTCCTGCATATACAAGATTGTGAGATTAAAAAAATAATCAAAATTAAACATAAAAACAAAATCAGCCAAACCGCTGTTTTCAAACTGAACGTAGATCGAATTATAACACTTCAAAAACTCATTAATAATTCATGAGAAATTGACGAAAGAAGTTGTAACCGTGACGAGTGTTTTAACTGCATGAAGATAAAGATTCACCCTTATTTACAAAAACACAGAATATAGGTTGGAGTTTTTGAAGCCGTTTAATAAACTCGCAGGTCGTGATTTATCAGGTCTAAAACCACTTGACTTCGCCTTCTGATTTTAAATCCTGAATAATTTGTAGTTTCTATTGCTTACCATTCCTTGTGCAATTTGCCACGAGAAAGACATCAGTTCCTCAAGCAGTTCCTCTGCCCTCTCATGGTCATTGTCCTTCTCATCCTCGTTTACTCCCTCTGTGGAGTTGTTTATTGAACGACGAATCAGCACATATGTCTGTAAAATAGAATACAATATTATGTTATACACCAAAGTCCTGCAGATCAAAACCGTAACATTTTGAATCCATAACATTTTATATAAACTGATAACCCTATCATTGTGATTAAATTGCCAAGAAGAAACTCTGTCGTATTGTATTATAATGGAAAGTCAGGCAAGACTTTAAGGCTTTCATCGTTGTATCGAGACTAGCAAATTTTAGTTTGGCTAATTTGATGTAAGCTCCGCCTCCAAACTGAACGACGGATCGGAAAAACCGAAAATCTAATTAAAACTCGCAGTTTGCTATAGTCGCAAAACAACCATTGTCGCTGTAATTCGATGGATTTGTTTTTATTTTCGTAGTCGGTAGGTTCGCACTACTTGCCTTCTTGCGTTTGTCCCTCAGGAAGTTGAGCAAGTCTCCGTATCGTGCAAACTCTACAGCTAAAAACACTTGTTCTTCTTTAGTGCAGCAGGCAACCATACTAATGATGTTTCTATGGCAACCAACATTCTTCATCAAGTCGATTTCACGAAGAAATTCTTTTTTCTCATCTTCTGATGCTCCGTCTGCCAGTTTAAATTGACAAAAAAATAATAATGAATGAATAGATGCTCAAATATGTATATAAACACAATTAATAAATGGAAGTGATCTACAGAATGAATCAATAAATATACATTGATGAATACATGTGTGATGAGCGTGAATGATCAACCATTAAAACAAATTATAGAGTATTTTGCACAATTATAATTTCCTATTAATATGTTCTTACTCACCATGTAACATTTTCACAGCTACGATAACATCTTTCACGATGTTTTGTTTATCTGGGACTATTTTCTGTCCCGTCTCATCAGTTTTGTTTGTGTCTGTCAAATCTATGTCCATGCGTCCTTTCCATACTTTACCAAAAGCTCCATGTCCGATCTCTTGTAGTAGTTCAACCTTTTCAAGCGATACTTCCCATGGGTCTTCACGAGAGGGGTGTCTGTATCGTAAATAATGTCTGTCTTAGAAAGCAGTCTTACCGATTTCAGCAACTATTGCAGTTGTAAAGTTTCTATTTTGCTGCAAAACATCTGAGCAAGATATCGATTTTTATTAAGACAAGACTGAAAGGACCTCTATAACTATCTAGTATTGGAATTAGCTAGCGGAATATTTAAAAGGTGACCTACCTACAAGAGGTAGTTAATAGAATATGTAACATCGATAAGATATTACAACATATAAAGACTGATGATAAGCACTAATACCCAAAAGCTTGGACTATAAATGTCAAACTCAAGGTACGTTGAAGAAACATTTACTCTTAATAAACTATTTACCTGCTTGCCTGCTTTTTGTTTCTCTTCTTAATAAACATGTAGAACAGCAACAAGATGGCAAGTACCAGGACACCACTACCTACACCTACTGCTATTGCAATGATGGAAGTATTCTTGATGTTTCTGCTCCTTACGAGAGTAGTATTCTTAATAACGGTTCTTGGGGATTTAGTTGTCACATTGTTTGTGGATGTCTTCCATTTTGATGCAACAGGTGATATCGGTGATGGTGAATTAACTGAATAGCAAGGATAGGGAAAACGTGACAAATTTCAAAAAAATGAATATGACAGAAACAATAATCTTGGCAAAAACTAAGCACCGTAATGCGCGTGCTTTTAGGGCTTCAATTTTTTGTTAAAGCCAGTCCCCCTCTCCCAACTACACATTGTTGGTCTGGAAGTCATCAAAGAATCATGTTAACTGAAAACCAACATTGCATGGAGGGAGAGGAGGAGGGGGAGGGAGAGGGGGAAGGGGAGGGGGAGGATTATAGCGAAATGTATAGGTAAAGTTCAAAATAGAGAAAACTGTAAAAGTACTTGCCAAGATTGGATCGTTTTATTATCGAACGCGTTTCAAGTTTGACAGTTGAATTACAATACTTACTCATTAAAGAGTGAACTACGTACTTATACGGTTGTTCTCCAAAAAAACGTATTGATCCAATTGAAAAGAACAAGCAAGAGATAACGGATTTACGTTCAGTAAATGTTAATAGAGAGATTAAGATTCACGTTTTCGGTTTGGCGTAAACGTGAATCTTAATGTCTCTAATAGGAAAAAACGCCGGATAAAGGAATTTAAAGTTATTTGGTAATTAATTTTTGTTGAGAATTTTGAAAAAATCTATTTGCTTAATAAGTTTCAATAAGACCTTGACTTTGTCGTATTTTCTTTGCTCAATTCACTCTTCTCTTAATCAAACCAACAAATTAAAGTTATGTAGAAATAACACCAACTTTATGTTCTAAATCAAACTCAATTATGACAAGCCTGCGATACATTTTGAAAAATAATAATAACAACATTACAGCTAAATAAAGATCGATGACTGTACAGATGACTATTTTCAAAAATACAGCATTTCTCCAATTTTTTGTAAAATCAGGACTGAAATATTCTTTCAATAAATAATTGTCTCATCATTTCGGCAATAACATGTTGGATGTATCTCTTAGATTTTGAGATAAAGAATTATGATAAATATTTTAGCAGTTTCATACATGGGACTGCGATTTCATACGAAATGTCCTCATAAATAATTGAAGTGATTGGAACGGTAACTTTTCTAGTTTTCTTCACACATAACCTTGATTTAATTATCAAGAGTCCCAGATACTGAGCTAAAGAAAGATGACAACGAATTATTTGCTTATTCACTGAGTTAGCGGTCATGTGTTGTAGTTAATGGCGGTGACATGCGATTTATATAATAATATATTTCGTTTTTTCTTGACGACTAATTGGCACTTTCTATGTCGGATGGGACCTGCAAAACTACTAATGCTAATTTGTGGCTATCCAAGCAAGAAAACAACTTTATTTCTGATTTGGAATGACCAATTATCAACTTTGATTGGATCGAATATTCCAAATTTGCCATGTGTGAAGTTCTTTCGTTTTCATTATCTTTTTAATTACTTACTATACTATAAGTTTTATATCATACTTACTTTTTTCTTGGAAGGAAATGTTCATTTTGAATCCTTTAGCAGTATATTGACGACCAGACCAAAATATCACCATTAAAGAACTTCCACTTGAAGACAATTCCTGAGAAAGCAGTCTTGATTTCCTGCTAAAGTTCCCCAACACCACACTATTGTCATCAGATCCATCTCGAACCAGTACATAGTCTCCAGGTTGAGCCATATCAAAATCTTTAAAATTAAATCTGATTAAATTGTTCTCTGGTGCAGAGACGATCCACTTGCACTTTTGGTTATTAGGGTAGTAATAAGGATAGAAGGGACTGGTAATAGGCCGTTCATCCGATCTTACATACTGAACTGTTTTACAGGCTGTGAATAAGACAAAAAGATACCGATCGATGTTCAAATTCGATTTTGAAATTTAATGTATAACCATGCACAATGGCATAGGGATCTATAACACAACAAAACGTGCTATAAATATCGTTATTATATGGCATCAAAATTCCACGCGCTCTGATTGGCTAATGATATGGGCTATATCGCGAGGGGGCCTTAATTTTCTCCACAAAACTCACAAGAGCAACGAATATTCAACTCGTTTCAACATCAATCGTGGCTCACTTGTCTATGTCAGCTAAAATCCTTTGTAAAACTTGTTTTTTCTTTCTTGACTTTGGAGATGTTGGAACTTGGGATGTTGTTAGAAACACTCGAAAAAGTGGTTTTATAACTTTTCTCGTGTTTCTCCCAACATCCCGCCGGCGTGCTCTATTTCACCGGTAGAGTCAAATCAAATCAATTCAATTCTATTTCGCACATTTTACATGATATTTACATAATTAGTAGTATAAAATTAAGTTAAATAGGCTAAAGTATAAAGATAATTTTAATGAGGTAGTGACTAAAGACTAAGTAAACTGTTTAGTTATCGAGTTAGTCTTTTGTAATGAGGTTCAACTATCAAAATATTTTACAAATATAAGATATGTTAAAATTTGATAATGTAAATTACAACTTAAGTTGATTGAGTTGGAGTGAGAGTAAGTATTTTTTTATCTCCTTGATCTTAAAGATCTTATAGTCTTAGGGACTTTGCCCCAGACTTATAGAGTCATAGGAACTGGATTCTGTTACTTAAATAATAATTAATTTTGTTGGTACTTACCTCTCGGTTTGTCATAAAATGAACCAAACAATGAAAATCCTTTATCAGTACCATATTCATCAGACTTAAACTCCACCCATAAATGCGGCCCGTTTGATGTCCTACTTGAATAAATATCGTCGTTTTTTTTGCTAAAGTTTTTCAACACCACATCACCTTTCTGTTTTCCCTCACTTAACACAACATAGTCCCCAGGTTGTGACAAACTAAAGTGATCAAACCTGAATTTGGCTATCTTGTCGTATGGTACGGTTATACGCCTATCACATTCCTGGTTGTTATTATAGTTGGCTTTACTATAGTAAAGTGGACTTTTGATCTTAAACAACTCTATATCTGGTCCTCCAAATACTCCTTTAAGACCAAGAGTCCTTGTACATTCTAAAATCAAGAAAAATCATAGCTAAGAAATACTAGTATGAGCAACTTCTATTAAAATTCTTAGCAGTAATATATAAAATTAAAGTACTTGTGTTGAAGGATTGCTGTGCGAAATAACTCTAAACCTCAAATCACATGTAGTTTAAATGTAGTTTTTTTTTTATGGCAAGCAAATCGGTCGTTTTGTATTCTGTTTGTTTGGATGTCTCTGTTTGTTTGGAGGCCAATATTTGTTTGTTTGTTTCTTTATTTCATATAATCACACCTCTTCCTCCAGTTGTTATTATAAGCACAACTATCGTCAATCCAAACAGAATGCAATGTTGCATCATCTAAGTCGGAGATTCCTTTGCTTAAACCTGTTTAAACAAGAGATCAGAAGCAATAATTACATAGTATTGTTGGGAAAAAGCAAACCATAATTTTGCTTTTTTATTTAAAACTGATATTAAGCTACATGTAGCATTAATATATAAAAAAGTCAAAAAACGACCATCTATCTTTCACCTTAAAACGTTTCAACAGCGTTATCCTGGCTAGCAGGGACAACTCGCTTTCATGCATATAAACAGCCTCTTAGTTTAAATAATTTGCTATTGGTTCAAATAATCCCTTTTTTACAGTGTAAGCGTCTAGTTTAATGATTCATATAAAGCCTGGAATAAGGAAATGTACAACAACTAGTTTTGTCAGCTTTTTACGAACGACTCAGAACCTTTAACTTCAGTTTCCAGTCAATCTTTATTGTACTCCTTGGCTTACGAGAGGTGATTTACAAGCTGAGTAAGTTCTAGCTATCGGCGAGGAAATCTTTCCTTGAGTAGGTATGGTTGTCAGAAGGATTCCTTACTCGACCATTATCCTTACTAAGGTTAAAATTCTTAACTAGCATGCGTAGCAAGCTTTTCTTTTTTGGGGAACGGGAGAAAGTTGTTTTTTGGTTGTTTTGGGTTAGCTTTGTTACCGATATGGCCGCGCAAAACCTAAGACGAGTACAAAAAAACAGGGTGGGGGAGGGAAGAAGAGTGGAGGACGCTTGCAACGCTTGCAAACAAACCCCGGGATTCTGAAAAACGCCCCTATAACCTTTCACAGCTGGGTGCCGATGTTTGCTCGGCACTCGTCTATCAACAGCTTTAAAAAGCAAACAAATATCGGATACTCTTATTTATCATTGCCAGAAATATCGAACTTTTAGCGCCCGAGATATCTTGTCAGTGGTTAACAAAACAGCCTCAGAAAAACACAATTTATTTGCGCAGGAAAACTGCAAACTGCAAACCTGGCTTTGTGTTTTGCTCGAAAAGGGCCTGGGAACGATCCAAAACAAAATGGCGATCGAACCGAAGCTAAAAAGTATACTAAACTTTCGCCGAAAAATGTCATCCTTCTTGTGGCCTACGGACTCCATATTTGAATTTAAGGAAACTTCAAGTGCTCGAGGAACCACCATTAAAGCAAGAAATTGCTGTTTTGGGGAGAATCTAAGCATTTTAATATTTGTTGTTGTGATTTGGATGAAGAGCTCCGTTGTACATCAACTACGTTTTACATTAATCGACAAAGTTTTACCACAACATCACTCATATTCTAAAGAATTTATGGCAATTTGGAGGTATGTCAAGCACTATATTTTGTAAGCTCAGGAACCTTGAGTACAATACTTTAGATGATTTTTTTTAACTTCCGAACGTAGCAAAAATACTACAGAATACAATTCGAGGTAGAGAAACGAAATTAAAAACATTATCATTCATTCTTTTAATCTAGCATTGTTTGTCTAGTCCTATACATTCTCTTGTAATGTTCTGAAGCCATTACCATGCAAAATGCGCATGCGCGACGCCATTTTGTCCGATATTTCTGGTAATGAGCCGTTTGATAGAAAATCTTGAATCCAAACGCAAATTTTAGATAATATTCTGATCTTGATAGTATTTACAAAGAATAGCTAATAAACAGATAGTTCATTGAGTTTGTTTCTATATAGTGTGTGATTCGTCCACAATCACGTACGGCTTTCAAGGAACGGCAAAAGCTTTCGCGGTCTTTAAGACAAGATAAGTAAGATAGAAAATTATCGCTCAAAACTTCCTCGGCTGAACCAAATAGAAGCTTAACCGCTGCAAGTCCTTTCTCGCTTAGCTCGCTTTCTGCTATCGATTGAGACTTGATTCCAAAGTGATCTGCCTCTTTTATTTGTATGGCGTACGATCCCCTAAAACGTTCTACATACATGTACAGTATAAGCCTCCATAATATTGAATATTTAAAATTGTTGAGTAATTTTTTTCAAAATAATTTTGTGATGTGACATCAAGGAAGTTATATATTTTTAAATCGGGAAAAAAATTGTTCATTTCCCGGCCCCCTTTTTAATTAAATTGTAATTGATTATTTCTAATTTTGGTTATGATTCAAAAATAGATTGAAATGATTTGAATTGAGCTGCATGGGAATAATACAACGTTTTTTGACTCCCTTTTAATCTACTGCGAGGTTTCTACCAACTGAACTATCACGATTCAAAAGTGTTTCTAACCGGAAGAAAATTAACTTTACATCAGAAATTAGGCATTTTGTTTGAAAATGGAAATATTTGTCGAAGTTACCAACGAAAACTGTTAACGTTTGTAGAAGAACAAGAAAACAAATTAATAGAAGGAAATGAATGGCCAACAGAATTTTCATAACGTTTTTGAAAAAAGAAAGGCCTGCATGATTTGAACAGTTCAATTCACGTATATACAACGACTAAACGTAACGACCTACTTACAAAGTTTATCTTCACTGTTAGAAAGGAGGATAGTTCAAGCTATGAGCCACGGTAGTAGTCTAAGAAGAATCCTTGGAAGTATCCATTGACACTTGAACCGTCAAAAGTACGGCTATGCGATCCTTAAAGATCCTTAGTCTGAAGGTGTAATTTTGAAATAAAGCTTTTTGCAATAAATGTCAATAAACCAAGTTTTTGCTATCACCCAATATATCACTGATTGTTATACAGCTATTTCAAAAAGACGTTGAATACTGAATACTGCATACAGAAACACCAGTCCTGTATTAATAACGAACAAGTGGATTAAGAACCTTCACGCTGACATTCAATAAAAAATATATATTTTTAAAAGAAATTTAGGTTCCCGTAGAGTTAATATATTAAGATCTTCAAATGCGCTGTGGAGGCTTTATTAGTTCCAAATATATAAACAGGTGCGAAAACATGAAACACACGATTAATTCAATCCATTCAATGTAATCAAATGCTTCACATATGCTTCTTTACATACTTTAAACAACACGAAACCAATATCTTGAATGGATTTGAATCGAGCTGCATGGAAATTATATAATTAATATATCACGATTTAAAGGTCTTTCTATAGTGTATTACTTTAAAATGCACATCTCTATTTGGTGAGACAGATTGGATAGAAAATGATTGTCGCTGTATGCTCTTTAGAAATGAAATACAGATTAGTATTTATATTTTCAAACTCACATCTCTATTTGACGAGACAAATTAAATTAAAATAAAATCTCGCTCTATGCTTTTTAGAAATACGGATTAGTATTTTAAATTCGCTGATTTTCTATTAATGTTATTAGGCCATGGGCGATATGGAGCGATGCAGTCTGCGAAATTTGACATTTATCCGACATGTTTTTCTGTAAGTAACATACATAGTAAATAAAAATCGTGCTTTATCAAATGAAAATTTGGATTCCTGTATTTAAAATAACTCGTCTGTTTGACAACTTGTAGATTCCTGTACATGTTCCAAAATTAACAGGATCCCTTGAAACTACAGAATTGCAATTTTCATGAGAATTTAGACATTCAATTTACACTACCTGTTAAACGTGCTGTAACACAAAATTCACATCGTGAAAATTTGATTGTCCATCATTTTAATCCTCGATATGATGATATTTTAAAAAATATCTTGTAATTGATCCCTGTTTTTTGTTTCTAAAATTTGCTTTTTTGAATTATGTTTTTTGAGAAGTTTTAAACGCACGAAAGGCAGTTCATGTTAAAATAATGTTAATAAACTGATAAAGTCATCTTATAAGATGGTCCTGCACCTGCTTATCTATATGTGAATTATTAGAGCCTCCACAGCGCACTTGATCTTCAAGTAGATTACTTCTTCGGGAACCTAAATTCCTTTTACAAACATATGTTTTGCGCGTTTTGTCTGTAAAAGAGCGACTTTTATGGAATACGCTTTCACTTGAAATAAGGACCTGCTTGACAGTAGATAGTTTCAACAGTAAATTCAAGACATTTATTTTAAACAAAGCTAACAGCTGTTTTTTTTTTTCTAATTAAGATTTTTTTCCAATTTTCATTATTTTAGGATTTATTTTTATTATTTTTAGGATAACATATATCTATATATTAACAGACTTATGCACCTGAAATCGACAATGGTCGCCATTATTTTTGTACAGCGGTCACGCGCGCTAAACTAGTTGTCAAAACAAAATGGCGGCGCTTGTGAATGACAGTCTCAATAATTTTATTGTATTATCATATACTGAATTTAAATTTGTAAAGCGCTCTTGGGCAGTTTTTTTTATCATGAATGGGTATTAATTACGTGGTTTTCTTTGTTTTTCGTAAGGCTTCAATTTTGTCAAAACCCAACATAATTTAAATTCATTCAGTTAAAGTCAAAATTATATAAATTGCTATCATATGCTGCTTTATTTCACGGTTGTCGTCGATCTACCTCAGCCTCGATACGGTGTCGTATATTCCTTACAACTGATAACTATACATACCGTGGAAATTTTTATCAAGTGTTTTAATTATTTAATGTGTACATTCCTTAAAAAACCGTGAGCTGTCATCCAATGTTACACGTTAACGAGGCAGAGGTTCATCCACGACAACAGTGAGATTATCTTCTAATATATACACAAACGCATTGTGCTGGTATTGAAAATGCACAACGTGACAGACTTGTTTATGGCAGCTAAAGGACTATTTAAAGATCACCTGTTTCAACAAGTTTACCGATAATGATATTTTGTGTTTTGTATTAATATTATATCAAGTTTTTGCTTGTATGGTATATTATTCCTAGCAACATGTTATTATTTTCGACCTCATTTTTAGCAACGTTTATGAACATGGTATAAATATGAATTAATTAATCAACAGTAAATTAAGAATTGTTTGTATTATTTTTAATATTAGCTTCTACAAATCGCTGTTCACTAATGATTTTTGTATATGGTTCTTGTATTTAGTTTATTTTAATATATCTAGCCACGTTTTTTTATGAGTGCATGCCTATCAAATAAAAAATCAAATAATCGTAATCAGTCCATGACTCTTGTTTACACCTCAACATCTGAATCACTGTTCATTGACGGCACTAAATACCCATCATCCTCCTCGACGAGTCCCATAAACTCAACGTAAGGCTTGTCACGTGTCATGAAAGTCTCCATCCTTTGAATTACGTCATTGAACGGTGGTCGGTCCTGCGCATGTTCTTTCCAGCAGTCTTTCATGAGGGAGTATCTAAAGATAAACGTTTTAGGATTAGATGGAATAAGATAACAAAACTGAATCTTATTAACTTATCTCAAAATCTTGCCAATATAACCCTCGCGTGAAAGGAACATCTTAGTTTGTGTTAGCATGCTAATTTGTTTTGGTTTAAGAATTAGTACATACGTACATAAGCGCAGAATATTCCGCTTAAAACAAACTAACAAATATGTTTTTGAATAATATAATATTATATTATATTATATTGGGGTTCTAATCTGAATATCTTACACATCATCAGGACACAGATCAGGTTTATCCATCCTATAGCCTTCCTTCAGAAGGGATAGAAGCTGCTGGTTGCAGACAGTACGGTAGGGTAACTTGCCTTTCAAAACAAAACAATGCACTGTTAAATAATTTAAAGTTGATCATGTCCATCAATAACATCAGCCTGATCTTTATATTTAAGCAATAGAAGCCAGTTCCTATGACTCTACCGGTGAAATAGAGCACGCGGGATGTTGGGAGAAACGCGAGAAAAGTTATAAAATCACGAGCTGAAAGCGAGTTTTTCTCTTGCTTCTTGAGTGCTCTACATCTCTCAGCGTGTTTATATCACAGTACATAGACACAAGCGGCCGTTTTATATTTTTTTATGAAATCTTTTCGCAAAAAAAATGCAGAGAAACCTTTTCTACCGAATGTTCGTAAACACGTCAGAATAACTTTTTCGAGTGTTTCTAACAACATCCCAAGTGCTCTATTTCACTGGTAGAGTCATAGGAACTGGCTTTTATTGCTTTTATAATATAGCAATGCTGGTTTTCCGTAAAAACGTAGTTTTATTTGCTGATTAAAATTGTGATTCTCAAAACTAACACCAGTGCCCAATGAACCAATCATAATCAGTGTACTATTGAGCAATCTTGACCAAAAAGGACCAAGGTGCTGTTCACTTTCTTCCCGGGTCTTTTTGCTAGCTAAAAAGAAGGAATTTCATTTATAAAACTGTTAAAACATAGCTTTGGTTGATTTCTGTGGCTAAAAACAAAAACCTTTAGCTGAACTCTTGCATGAGACTGACATATATAGAGCAATTCAAGCGAATTTGAGTGGTGAAAGCCGTGCCGACTGAAAGCAATTTATCACACTGAGAAAAAAAAAACAGTTTGAACAAGACAAGCTTGCTGTGTACAACGTTTTGAAGTTAAAAAGAACAAAGACCACATCTAC
>JAUPMH010130361.1:5832-15997 GCA_032270665.1 Metridium farcimen
AAATATCAAAATAAAACTGCTAGGCATGTGTGTAAATGTTCAGGTAATATTAAACTAATTTATGCTAATTAATTCGGTGAGGTATTAATTCGCCGCAGTTCTTGTTAAATTTATTGTTTACTATACCAAAACTGTTTGTTAACTTTGTAATAATATTAAAGTGTTTTCCCTCTATAAACTACAACATTTTTACTTGTTTCGTGTAATTTAACTTCTTTCAACAAGCTCGCATCAGGAAGTGTTTCGGCCATTTTGTCCCAGATGTAAACCGCAATGTTTTCTGCAGAACTGACAACATTTTTGAAATATTCCACATCTAAATCCAAATTCTTGTGATCAAGCTCTTTGAGTATGTTTTGGATGCAGTCTTTCACGGAGATTAAGTTGACGACCATTCCAGTATCGGGATCAACAGGTCCTTCTAGAGAAATTTCCACCGTGTAGTTGTGACCGTGACCATTTTTGTTGTTACATTTCCCGAAGATTTCCTTGTTTTTTTCATCAGAAAACTTAGCATTGTGAAGTCTGTGAGCTGCGTTAAAGCATTCAGTCCTTGTGATGCTTACTACAGGACGTTTTTTAGTCTGTTCCATTGAAATATTAGCAGCTAAATATCATGCGCTTCGTTGTCACTTTTCTTCTAGGCCCGCGATATTTATAAGCATGCGGTCATCAATTTAAAGGTAGATACTTCATAATTTTACCGGGCGACTGTTAAACCGGGCTAATGAATTTATGCATTCATTTATTAAGGGGGAGATATATACTTAGTATCTTTGATGTTGAATATTTCGCTGGAAATCCCACGCAGTCTTTTATAATGTTTTGGTATTTGGGCTCCCTGTGTTGTAAGCTAAAATTCCCGCCCTTTCCCTTCATGCATCTGTAGATTCATTTAGATGATGTAAAATATCCTTTCCCCTCCCCTCTTGCAAGATGAATTGAATTTATATACAATACAACGTCCCCTCCCCTCGTTAATATAACATTGATCCTTCTCTTCCCCAGCTCCCAACCGTAGTATAAGACTCACCGATAAAATTGAATTAATGCAATACCCCCCTCCCTACTTGTTAGTATAAGACTCACCGATAAAATTGAAATAATGCAATACCCCCCTCCCTACTTGTTAGTATAAGACTCAACGATAACATTGAAATAATGCAATACCCCCTCCCTACTTGTTAGTATAAGACTCAACGATAAAATTAAATTAATGCAATAACCCACCCTCCCCTCCCCCTGGCTTGTATAAGACTCACCGATGAATTGAGTTCAGAGACATCAGTAGCAACCTGTTCTTTTCTGCTGACCTCTTGCGGCTTTAAGGGACGAACCCTGACAAACACCTTAACTCGACCTGAATCTATGGCAGAAACAATGAATATTTTCTAAAATGAGTCAATTACAGTAATACATGTACACGACCTGAATCTATGGCAGAAACAATGAATATTTTCATACTCGGGGATACTCGGATAAACGGATAATCAACAATCAATCAATAAGAGCTCTTGGTGCCCATAATGCCTTAATTTCTGCACAAGCAGTCTGTACGATGCGTTTACTTTATTAATGAACATCTATTACGTTTTACGTGTAATACTGATATACACCTAGAACGTTGTCCTGATTTTTGTAATTAAAAGACAAATTAAAAAAAGAAGATAACGCAAGCTGAACTTTTTCTTGCGTTATTCCTTTCGTTGTAAATTACTAATGTTCTTTTTTCACGTGACAACATTCTTGCAACTACAATCATGTTCAAAATTGTTGGGACATTGTAGCATTTTTATGAGCATTTTCGTTTGAGTTTTTAAAAATATACAAAACGTATCAATTTGATTTGCAAACCCCCCTCCCCCCACTGAAAGCATTGGACTTATAAATGAAATTTCTAAAACCCAACATTGATTACGGAAAAATGCTATAGAAATCTTTTTTATGTTAAATACAGGTGATGTCCCAAGGTATTCTGCACATGATTGTAGGTGTATGTATCGTATACAAAATATTCATTAATTTAAATTGTTGTTACATTACCTCGTCCAACTTTGATAGCTGCTCCTTTCTCTCGCCCACCTTTACGAGGTCCGCCAGTCTTCTGGGCAGATCGTGCTACTTCGTTAGGCCTCATGGTGATGGCTTAAAGACGGTAGTTACTGCTTTAAAAACAAATCTCAGTTTGACCATCCCATTGCCCTAAGGAATGAATGCATGTTAGATTGATCGATGGGCTGTTGGGAAGAAAAAGGGTGCATTTTGAATTGTATGGCAACGTTTTCGATATAATTTTTACACGTTCTCAGTCGATATATCATTGTGGAATGTTGACCAAAACCAGAGAAATTTACTTCTCTTTTAAGTCATGATAATGCATAGTTCTTCTTATGGGTGTTCAGTTTTTGATAACCTTTTTCAAGTTCACCATTCAAATATATTACTCATTATATGCTCAAAACTGCTCTTTTTGACAAATTTACTATCAGAACGAATGCACTACAGCTAGTAAGGATTACGATATCCATGGTTTCAGTGCCTTAATGCTATATCTGATGATGGCACAATCACATGTACAACTGATATAAGTCTTATCAGTCGTTTAATTTTCGTTTCAGTCTCATGCATTGTGGAAGACTGGCTGCTCTTTATGGCAATACTTGACCATGCTTATAACAAAATCTTGCAAAGGCAATCTATCATTAACAATCAACAAAAACACATTGATTACTGGATGTTAAGCAGATTTCGCATGGCTATGAAAGGCTCGAGCTCACGGCACGAACGCGTACAAGGTATATATGGCAAGGCATGCCAACATTTTTGACAAACATCACGGTCGCGGCAAGGCACGCACACGGCACCGCACTTTGCACAGTAATACGAAATCTGCTCTTAATAAAACTTACGATAAGAAGAATTAAGGTACCGATTCAGTCGCAAGCCTATCGTTGAGTCATATCGTTCAACTATCGATTAATGTGCTGTACACAATATAACGCAGCTAGATATCGAACTGACTTATCACTTGAACAAACTCGTGCGTCAAAGTATGAAATGATGACTTTAGCCGACGATATTGCTAAACCAACTATACATGAACATTAAATAACATGATTTTACAAATAGCTCTGAAGCTTAATTAGACCTCTAATTAATGTATAAAAAATAAAACATATTAATTATTATATTGCCATCGAGGTTATTTTTTACTTATTATTAATTACATCGCGACGATTTCACATTCGCAAAACGTTTTAGACTGATTTTCATATCTTTTACTCAGACCAAAAAAGGATTTAAAAAAATTGTATATATATTTCATTTCTCTTCTAAAAAGCATTCAATACTTTCAATGATAAAATGCTAATTTTTTAATATTTTTATATAACTACAATAATGTCATGAAAACTAGTTTCTCGATTATTCGACGTAGCTATGAAAGGTTTTCTACCATGCATAAAGACTCCTCTTCATTCTCACAAAGGGAGGAATATGAGCAGCTATCGAAAAACACCAACAGTACTTTTAAGTACTACATGTATATTATATAATGTAGCTCATGAGACGATAACAGTTTTTGCGGTTTTATTTTTTATGACGTTGTGAATATTGTATACAATATATAAAACGGAAATGCTGCCGTAACTATTTCTGAAATCATGCCGCTTTCAACGCGGGAAGCTGCGCCAGAACGTTGTTTTTAAACTTAATTCTAAGTTTTACAAGTCACTTTCTAACGTCTTATTAATTCCCTTTTATCTTTTTATGGATAACCTTTTCTGTGAAAGAATATAATTTTTGTTATAGATATCGAGAAGAACATTTTTCTTCCTTTGTGAGTTGAACGTTTAGAACTGAACTTGACGAGCAAAATTGCAACAATAAAAATATAAAATTGTAACATTTAGTTAAATGCCTAGTTGATACGTATTGTGGAATCTTAAATTTTGTAAAAGTCTATAGAATTTTATATGGAATTGTGTAAACTAGTATTTTTATTGTAAATACAGCACAAGTTATAGCGTCAAGCGTAATATATTGACATAAAAGGCCTAACAACATGACCACTAAATATCGACAAACAATTTTAAACATTTCAGTTATCTATGCTTTTTATAGTTAAAATTTAATATTCTTTTTCTAAGATAAAACGTTTTGGTATTTATCATGTCGCGTATAAAGTGCAGTCAAATTTCCGTGTACCTTTATTCCCTTTTTAAGCGACGCTTGTAGCTTCCTTCAACAATGTTTGAACGCCGCTTGTCGTCAAGTTTTGGTATAGCTGCATTCAGGGTTAGTTATGATAACATTCGTACTTTCGACCGAATAAAAACAGTACATTTGAAATCATGCATCAGGCAAAATGATGACATTACAGCAAACTTAGCAGCGAGCACTGTTTTGACCAATACAATCCCTGCAGTGCGCTGAGTCAGACCTGTTTTTAAAGCTTACCTCACTGTAAATCTCCCGAAAATGGGTGGGCACAAGAGCAATTCGTTGCAAGTTTTCTATTAATAATGTGTGCTAATTTGAAATATAAGCTTCTTGACAACCAAATTGTCGTGTCGTAATAATCGTTCTTTCGAGTTGAGTGCAAGTGTCCTAATATCAACAAACTCCATATAAGTACCGTAAAGAAGTATTAATGGATGGCACTATAAACAAGTCGCCGCCGAATTTGCCTTGAATCACCTGTTGCTGGTGGCAAACGTCACAGCAAATTCAAATTCTTATTGGTTTTCAAAAGGCGGGAAATTTTTGGCGCGCGCGCGTTGCAACGCGTACTGTAAATTTAGTCGTAAGTAGAAAAAATGGCGACGTTTTGACTTTTAAGACAAAAAAAAACAATATTTATTACGGTAAAAGGCTGTTTACAGAACAAAGGAAGGACCAGTAAGGTGTATTTTCTTCTGTTTGTCGTTTTTTCATTGATAATTGTATTTGTTTAGTTGTGATATTCTTGTTTTGAAGATGACTTCGATGCACTCCATCGCCTTGATGTCGGCTGAACCATGAAATAGTGACAGGATAATCGAGCTATAAATTACTTAATCGACCATTTTTTCCACCGCAGCTGCGTGCCGTGAAACTGTACGTGAATATTTTGAACTCAATCACAAATAGAACTTTCTAGAAAGTTCTAGACGGCTTCGATATTTCCGTTCTTTAATTTATAAATCAATAGGGCCTGCACCTTTTGTTTACGAATGCCGGCTCTTCACATTTCTATGTCAATTTAATATATAGTCACTGACGGGAGAAGCCAAGCGTTTGAAAGCCCGGGCCGGTGATGAGATGATAGAATCTTGTATTTTAAAAACTATGGTCGTATCAAAGAGTGTTTACAATGTCTTCCATGCATTTGTTTTTTGAAACTTTACATTGAATGGATACTGAAATGTAAATGTTACATCTAATATCATAAAGTTTGTCATTTCTTTCGTTATCAAAAAGTCACTTGAAGTTCGAGTAAACTGTGCCTTTTAAATGTTTTACAGATACCTTCGTATTACTTGCTAGTAAAACTAGGTAAATATTTCAAGAACTGCAAGTATGTATTTTGGAAGATAGTGTATTGCCAAATACTGAAATTCAAACAATTAAATCTTAATTTATTTAATAGAATGATAAAGGTTATCCTTATCTCTTAAATCCTAAATGATATAGACTATTATATTAACGAATAAAGGAAACGAATAGAGGAGTCCTTTTTACTCAATCAGGTGAATTGTTACCGCCCATGTCACATGTGTCAAGATCACTGCCGTTTAGACTATAAATAGCGGCCATGTTGTTTATCTAGGGTTAATTAAACAAACAAAAATACATCGACAGGGTCCTTTTTACCCTGCTAAGATACTCAAAAACAAGTAGTTATAGCTAGTCCATGACCTGAATAACTTAACAGCTGCATTTCATGAATACATTCTACATTGGGTATATCAATGTATATCTTGTTTTGGGAGTTACTCTGAGCAAGGCGTGCCCTAAATGACGTTATATAAACTAGGGATGCATAAAAGGTTTTTAAGCAATATTATGTTAGTTTATATGATATCTTTCAAAATGTTGTTACTTTATATCTTATATATGCCAGTTTGTTCTATTTTTACTGCTATAGAACTCAACAGTTATTATACTTCTGACAAACTCATTACTATATTAGCTCTGAATTGCTAGTTCAGGAACCTTATCGGTACCTTGATCTTGACACTGTATGAACTTCAAGTACATTATAGATAAGATAGCTTTACTTTGATAATAAGTATTGTCATGGCTTCACAAGTGAAAAACACAAAGAAAAACTCAGCTTTATGTATTTCACATCTCGAAATGATAGGGAGTACTCAAGAAGTCAATGTTCTACAAATAGCAGTTTTATCACACGAACTATAAGTAGATATTGAGCTACATCAGTTCTGACAATAGATACAATGTCAATGCAAATGTTGATATGAGATATCCTATCTTTTTCTTTCTCCCCATTATTTGAGCTAACTGCTTTACTTATTTTCATTGGACACTGCAATCACACACCTCATCCACGTGTTCTAATGGTTTTCCATGATCATAGATTCCAGAATAAATGCAACATAAATGCGACATAATTCAGCACCTTTGCAGATAACTAAGAGCTCACGTGCATACCTTACTTGATTAACTAAATGCTTGCTTTATAACTATAGCACAACTATATCTGACTATGACATTTCGGTGTTGCGATTATCGCGCGGTATTATCTAATCACTCCCTATCAATGTTGCATGGTAGAAAAAAGGCTATTACAATCAATAGACCTTCAACTATAGATAAATTGCATTAATATGGTAAAGAATTATGTTATTTTTACAGTGTTGTTTCTCAGAAGCTTTGACAGTCATGTGCTCTGTCGCCGATCGAGTCGGTAGACACAAATACTTACAGTTAACAACCATTGGTCACTTCAATCACACAGGAACTCCAACCATGTCTCATCCATCATTCCACTTAATCCATTGCATATGATTTGATTGCTGTACTTCTTTAAAAAAAGGATTTATTTCGACATCATGAACTTTTGGTGAGAGCTATATCGAACAACATTCGAAACGATCAAACGTTCTAGAACGGGCCGATGCACGTGAACAGTTTCCAATGCCAGGTACTCATTTCATATTACAGAATTTTCTTGGAATGTTTACATGTTTGTTTTGATATCAAAATTAAAAATACTTGCTCGACCCGTCAACAGTTACGGGTGGTACACTGTAGGGTTGCCATGGTCACGCTTACGATGGCGTCATTTGTAGACAAGGACGTAAGAAGCCGTGTAGTTTTTGATTGATGTTTTTGACTTGCAATTCCACGCTTGTTAAACATAGAAGAAAAAGACCTTATTATTGGGTCCAATGGAGGATGAATGTCCTAATATAAGAAATGAGCTCATCTTGCTGTGAATTTGAGAAAATATTATTAACAAACAGCAGCTTAAGAAAATTGACGATAATTAATTCAATTAGCTCAAAACAGTCGATAGTTTACGTTTAAATTATTTCGTGGAATGGGACTATAAGGCGAACCTCGTTAAAGAGAAACCTTACTGACGTTTCGTGCGGGACTGTAGCTGTGCAGGCTCTAGAAATAATTGAAACAATATCAACATTGTCCGCATTGTAGTATAGTGATAACGTTAATAAAAAAACACAACGTCCTTACTAAGCACTAAAAGTTTAATTCTTAGTTTTGCACTAGCCTCCTCCGCAAACATCTCTGTCATGGGCTTCCTGTTTAGAAAGTGGAAGAGGGGAGAGGGAGAATGGGGCGAGAAAAATAAGTTAGTGAAGGCTGATGGCTCTTTTTTTCCTAATGTAAATGTAAACTTTATCTAAACACGATATGTAGTTAAAGCTGTACAGCTTGTGGGGTCGTGTATAACAAAAATGTTAACAGGGTTAATATACAAAAGATTAATATGTAACAATGTAAAAATTTATATAAAGATATTAAATATAAGTTATTCCTCTTTTTTTTTCTTCTCGTTTTGAGCTTCCTGTGTTACCTGTACACTTTTTACCTATACTGGAGCATGCTCTATACTGGTCTTCCTGTGTTAGTTGTACACTTTTTACCTGTACTGGGCTTCCTGTGTTATGAGCGGATTCATCATATTGACATGCTCTTTCGTATCCTAGCTACGTATCCTCTCTGTTTCCTATCAGTCTTTTCCAGTAAACTCACATTGAACTCTAGGCAGGGAGGGGAGGGGAGGCCTGAATAGGCTCAACCCTAAATCTTTATGCTTTTGACGTTGTAAGCATAACACTTTGAGTGAAAAAAAAAATAGTTACTAACTAGCTAAGAGTTAGTATTAGACGGTGCAAACACTTAATCCGTGAAAGAATATCAAAATTGTTACTAACAAATAGTTCTTATTTAGTGGCTATCACTCAACCAGAACAGTCTAAGAAAAGGCAAATACAACGGAGACAATACTTCATTACAGCTTTACTTGCTTGTCTAAAATAGTCACTAATAGCCACTAAATAAGAACTATACACTATTAGACAGTAAAAAATAGATTTTATTTCACGGATTAAGTGTTTGCACTCTACTCAACCAGATAGACTTAGCACCAAATACAAATGTAACAGTTTCCTCGTTACCACTTCACTTAATGTCTGCTAGTGCAAATAGTCACTAGATCAGTAAGAACTAGAACAGATTTCGTATGACTATGAAAAGCTCACGGCACGAACGCGGACAAGACACGGCAAGTCATGTCAACATTTTTTACAAACCGTCACGGTCGAGGCAAGGCACGCACACGGCACGGCACCACACTTTTCACAGCGATACGAAATTTGCTTTAGAGCGAAAACGCTAAGACCATGAAATAAAAACAAAATAGCTACTAACTAATAGTTTTTATTTAATCACTATTTAGTTGTTATCCCTCAGCCAGAACATCAAATACAAAAGGAGACAATACCTCATTACCGGCTTTACTTGCTTTGATAGTGACTAATAGTCGCTAAATAAGAACTATTACACAGTAGCAATTTTATCTTATTTCATGGATATAGTGTTTGCGCTCTATTACACAATATAGCAATTTGAATTTACGTCATGGATGTAACAATTCCATCATGTTCCATTCTATGTTATATTTGAAGAAATAACTTCATTGAACGTTTCAATGATCAAAGGATGGATACTAATTAAAGAAGGCGTTGCCTTACTTCAATCTTGTTTAAATTGTTAACAAAGTTTCTTCACCAAACTTAAAGCTTCTATATAGTTCAGCATTTCTGAGCTAATAATCAAAATGCTCAGTCAAGGTTAACGTGCACTTAGTAAGGTTGAAAAGCAAGAACGCATAAGGAGGTTTTAGTTTGATACCCCTAGGCAACATTTATAGTCATTATTAGTCATCTATACAGACATATCAATATTGACATGCTTTAGAACAACACGAACGGGACTAATGATAATAATAATGATCAGGACCTGTTAATTCTGAATTCAAAATGTATTATTAGATGTATTGAAAATCTTCCATTAATATATGGTAGGCAAACATGTGTCAATAGTAATCAATTGTTCTGGGACGTATCCTTGACAGTTGTTATTACAGTTTGAAATGATATTATGCATTCATTGTCTGGCGTCAAGTACCTATTATTCATTCATCTTCGTTTGGCGTTTTGTAGGTCATTGGTTTTTACGTACTTTTATAATGGGTGCACGTAACACCTCAATTCTTTCCCTCTTTCTCTCTTTTTCTTTGTCTCTGTCTCTCTGTTTAAACTTTTTTATTCGTTCGTACTTTCTTTCTTTCTTCTTCTTCTTTCTTTCTATTTCCTTCCTTTCTTTTTTCCTTTCTTTCTTTTTTCTTTCTTTCCTTCTTTCCTTCATTCCTTCTTCCCTTCTTCCCTTCTTCCCTTCTTTTCTTCTTTCCTTCTTTTCTTCTTTCCTTCTTCCTTTCTTCCCTTCTTCCCTTCTTTTCTTCTTTCCTTCTTTTCTTCTTTCCTTCTTTTCTTCTTCCCTTCTTTCCTTCTTTCCTTCTTTCCTTCTTTCCTTCCTTCTTTCCTTCTTTCTTTCTACCTTTCTTTCTTTCTTTCTTTCTTTCTTTCTTTCTTTCTTTCTTTCTTTCTTTCTTTCTTTCTTTCTTTCTTTCTTT
>JAUPMH010130472.1:0-15989 GCA_032270665.1 Metridium farcimen
GTACAATGTAAGGAAATTCATTTCTACTATTTTTAAAAATAGCAACGGAGTTCAATTTGTTTAAGTGCTGTACATCATAATTGATTGTTTCTACAATTCTTTTAAATGCAAGGTAAAACTGGAAAAATAATCGACATCGAAGGGAAAAAATGACAGCACAATCTTATAAAAATCCACCACCACCGTATACGAATACAGTAAAAACCCGCATAAAAAAAACACGATTTTCGGTCCAGGCTGCATGATTTTTGTTATATATCTTATATATGTTCTTATGTATATATGGTTCTTTGTTGACCAAATTTCAGCCAGAGTGTTCTTAATCCACTTGTTCTTTTATGCGGGTTTTTATTGTATCCGGTACTAAATTCCAATAAGTACGGATTCATTAAATAACCAGATAGATCATTTATAGAAAATACATTCATATCTTTTTCAAAGAAAAGAAAAAAGAAGAAGAGATAATGGAATAAGCTGCAAATTTAAATATAAGGAAAGCCCAACGGTTATTAAAATAGGATGACAATTTTTGAATTGAATTGCTCTTTTTATTTTGAAATATTTATTTCAAATGTAACAAATTTAAGATTCAGCTTCAGATATAAGACCGGTAATTTGTTTTTATCGTATCACAACTAAAAGAATATAATGATGTGTAGGTATATAATTGATTTTTCAGACAAACCTAGAAGTGCATCTCTCACAGTCGATCGGTCAACTGTTTGTCAAAACGACACAGTTAATATGACATGTACATCAGGACCATCAAACCCCGCGCCGTCCAGTTACAAGTTTTTCTACAACAATGTTCTTGTACAAAACAGCCCGAGTAATATTTACACTACCACAGCAACCAATGGCTCACCTGAGGTAAACAGGTTTTCTTGTGTTCCAACTAATCTTCTTGGTGATGCTCTGAAGAATGCAACAACTGACGTCACTGCCAAAGGTAGCTATTTTTCACATGCCTAGTTTTAGAAAACTTCACGAGTTTTTACCTCACATTGAATTTTACTTAGTTGGTAGACCGTTCTTTTTAGAATACTGTACAGACACTGTGAAGACTTGCCAAACTAGAGCCAATTAAGTACAGATATATCTTATTATTTTTTTATTATTATTAGTTGCACCTGGTATAGCCTATAATGATTGGAATGAAGTTGCTATCGAGGGATCTAACCTTTTCCTTAAGTGTAACGTATCTGGAACACCTACTCCTATTGTAAACTGGACGAATGCAACTGGTCATCATCTATTCCAAGGAGATGTGTATTCAATAACCAACATCACGCGAGGTGACGAAGGTGTCTACCGATGTACAGTTACCAATGGTGATGAATGTCCAACAAAAACTGCTACCATCAACGTCACTGTAAACTGTAAGTAAACCTTTCATATTCTATGATCGAACAGAAAATTTAATTTAATCAGATATTTTGCTCTTAAGACAAACCAGAGGCAACTCGATTCACCATTTCTCCAAGTCAGATCCGATTCTGTAAAACAAATACAACAACGTTTACATGTAAAGCAACCGCCAAGCCCCCAGCAGAGTACTCATTGCTTCGTAACAGTCAGTTGGTACAGGGGACAAGCAAGAATGGGACATTTGTTGTGAATCTGAATGAAAAGGGAGAGAACACGTTTACTTGCGTACCTAAAAATACGGCTGGAGAAGGAGAAAGAAAATCAATTCAATTGTTTCTCACAGGTATGTAATCATGTCAAGCTCTATACATTTTTAGAATTTAAATGTAGAGATTTGAGTCTTTACAAATACATTTAGGGACTTTGAGGAAAGAATTTGAATTTGATTTTTTTTAATATCAAAATATATTTAGATCCACCAAAAATAGATGTGTCACTTCGTGATGTGGTACTTGAGGAAGGACAACGTCTAACGCTGTTTTGTAACGCTTCTGGACATCCTGCACCAAACGTCACGTGGTTCAAAGTTGGTGGCAACACAGTGGGACATGGTAATACATTTACTATCAATAACATATCCAGAGGACACGAAGGTTCTTATCGATGTTTAGTCAACAATGGAGAAGAGTGTGACACCGACAGTGCAATAGCGAAAGTCACTGTTAATGGTAAGAAATCTCAATTTTAAGTTGTAATATTAAAATTTCAAAGTATTCCATTTTCTTACCTATTTTTGTGAGAATCTGTGATATTTCAGTAGCGCTAGCAGTATAATTATCAGATAATTCAATTTGTTTTATCGACTATCAGTTGAAGGAAAACACTGTTGTATAAGGTCATCATCCAATGTGGATGTAGCTGACCTATATTTACCAATCGATCTTTGATCGCTGTAATGTCATACACAATTTAAACATTTCAGAGAGTCGTCGAACCCATGACTTCTGAGATACCAGTGCAGTGCTCTACCAATTGAGTTATGAAGCCATATTTGTTGGTAGTAGGACATCGCAGCCCTCAAACGTTTTTCGAGACTCGTTTAAACAATTAAACTTAAAATAACCACGAAGATCGTTTCATAATTTTGATTATTTATAATCATGGTACAAGTTTACATATAGACTCTCTTTAGTTGCACTGATGAATCCAAAATATTAAGTAATTCATTAATTGGAGATCCAACGTTTTTCAGGTCATTAAAGGTTTTGCTTTGTCTGTTTAATTCCCTATCTGCCTGTAATTTGAAATTGAAATTGTTATTTGTTGGATTTAAACTCTAATGTACGTGGTTATGTTATTTATGATCAATAAATCAGCTCAAAAGAAATAAGAAATAATATAAAGAAGAAAAAGGGAAGGAGTTTAACAAATCGAAGTCAGTTTTCTATGGGTCTGTACTGTAATCGACAATCAAAATTACGTCACAAATGATCAAAACTCAAGTGGAACCACGAGCGCAGCGACAATGACTCTCAGCCAATCAGCGCACGAGAAATTTACAAGTTATGGTAAAAAATAACTGATGGATGAGTGAATTAACATTTTATACCAATATTGCAATTTTAGTTCCAATCAAAATCACCACTTCCCATCCAAAAGACATTACCGTCAATGAAGATAAACGGACGAGTCTGGTTTGTGAAGCTGCTGGTAAACCTACACCACACATCAACTGGACAAGAGATGGTGCAATAGTACACACAGGAAGCCCGTATAATACTCCAGCCTTGACCCACAACGACAATAAAGCATGTTATACGTGTATTGCATACAATGGTGTTGTGGAAACAAAGACCGCAAAGTTTTGCTTGAACGTACAATGTAAGTGAAAATGCAGCCTCATAACAGTCCACAAAAAGGTTATCAGGGTTGCAAACAGCGAAAAATGAGCATGGGCAAATAATTGATGAAACTTTTCTTTTATTTCTTTTAACTCTCATATATTATTCGCAACCACAATTCCCTTTTTTCGTGCAATCCCCATAATTAACACTGAATGAATTATTTGTTGAAGGCAATGTGAATATCGGTAAATAATAACGGAGCCAAGGTTATTATTCACCGATAGTCAATGAGCTTGAGGTAGATAATTATTTTAGTATAAATAAAAAAGTGATCATTTCAAAGTGAAAAAACAAAATCATCCTTTTCTGAAGACAATTGCAAACTGTTCATTTTATACTTTCTTAAAACGCGCAAAACGCTGTAGATACTATCGAGATGAAAGTGTGAATTTCTCAAAAAATCAGCGCTCGCGATTATCTTTAATTGCTTGTGTATTCATACTAAAGTAGGATGTTGCCTAGAAGAACGGTAAGTTACGCTTGATTAACATTTCAAACAAATTAAAACGTTTCAAAAGAAACAAATAATGATAATAATGATAATACTTTCAGGTGTGCCTGATTCCAAGCGTTTTAACATGTAATACATGATGCAGGAAAAGCAATAAGTGAACGAATTTACGTCAACGTTGTGGTAGACAAAGTAAATTTTAATATATTTTTCAGACAAACCCAGAAATGCATCTCTCACCGTCGGTCGGTCAACAGTTTGTCAAAACGACACAGTTAAATTGACATGTACATCAGGACCAGCAAACCCCGCACCGTCCAGCTACAAGTTTTACTACAACAGTGTTCTTGTACAAAATAGCAACAGTAATGTTTACATTACGAAAGCAACCCATGGCTCACCTGATGTAAATAGGTTCACTTGTATCCCAAGTAATCTTCTTGGTAACTCTTTGACTAATGCAACAATGGACGTTATTGCTAAAGGTAAGATTTTATCATTTTTTTCCGATTATATGTCTTCAAATCGAAAGTTTTAGTATGCCAAGGTGCCAGGATTATTCGTATATTTTGTGGCATATTTACGAACTTAGTATGGAAAGCCAACACTAACTACCGTTTGCACTGAAATAGTTTTTTTTCTGATGAAAAGTCTCACATTTTCCGTATTGGGAAGAAAAATAAATATTCTTTTCTCTCAAAGTTACGGAGGAAGAGAATGAGCCTTTGTATGAGAAAAAGAGAAAAAAAAACAGTCATTTATATGCATATTAGTTCCTTTTTGAGCAAAATTAAACCATTGTCACCTCATGTATTTCTGTAGCTCCTCCAGTTATCGTAAATACAACAAAGAATCCAATTGTAGTAGAGGGATCCAATCTGGACATTAGCTGTGAAGTGTCTGGAACAAAACCACTTACTGTTAATTGGACAAAAAATGGCGAATATTTATTTCAAGGAGATGTGTATTCCATAAACAGCATCAAGCGAGGTGACGAAGGTGTCTACCGATGTACAGTTACCAATGGTGATGAATGTCCTTCAAGAAGTGCTGCCATCAACGTCACTGTGAATTGTAAGTAAATGTCTTAACTAAACGACTTATTGACGGTTCGGGCTTTTAAAATCAATAAAGTTATGTTTTATTTTGTACGGTGCTACAAAATTTCATTTTAATGCTTATTGTTTATATTATATACTGACGCAACCTCTACTAGCTTACTCGCTAGTTTTTTATTTATATATATCTGACATACTTTTAGGGTATCACGGTACATAACCAAAATGAGATTTGTATAACCGGAGTGACAGTGAAATATACCATACCTAGATTTAAAATCATTCCCGAGAATTGTTGACAATCAATCAATCAATCAATTTATTAAAGTCATACGTGAGATATGGTCACCCTTACACCCGAGCCAGAGGCTCGTGTGGAAAAAACGTATGACAATTATAGAAATATATTGAATTTAATATATAGAAAATATAAACAAGCGGTGTAATAAGTTTTGTAAGAAACGGATGACTAACAAAAAACAACAACCACCACTCATCTCACATTTTGATTTTTGCCTGAGAATACAATCCAAATAAACAAACATATTTCAAACAATACAAGGCGTAACCACTCGACCACTAATGGCAATCAAGCAATACTCTTTTTATAACGAATTGAAATACATTCTCATATACCTTTCATTAACAGACAAACCAGAATCAACCCATTTCACAAGTTCGCTAAATCAGGAACGATTCTGCAAAGGAAACAGCACAATGTTTACATGTAAATCAACTTCCAATCCTCCAGCAGAGTACTCACTGTATCGTAACAATCAGTTGGTACAGGGGAGAAGCAACGATGGCAACTTTGTTGTGAAGCTGAATAAAAAGGGAGTCAACACGTTTACTTGTGTACCAAACAACACTGTTGGAGAAGGAGAGAACAAGACCATTCAATTGTTTGTCACAGGTAAAAAAACCCCGGCGGGTAGAACAAAGTGCTCTTAAAGTGCATATGACATGAATTTTTTTGTGGTCGCTTCTAGAAGAAGGATAGGTGCTAAATACGATTCCGATATCGAAATCACGATTAAAAGAACCAAGAACCATTTTATATGGTGGTATAGGGCAAGCGTTGCGAACAAAATATCGTCACAAGGCCTAGTCACATGTTCATTTGGTCGCGCACTGAAGGCATTTTTCAAAGCATGTAGCATGATTAATGAAAACATATTTGTAAGCGGTATTTTCGTTTTGAGATTGTGTTATATGCCTTGAAAAATGACCGTTGACTAGGCCTTGTGACGCTAACCCTTTACCACGGTATAGATAGATAGACTCTTTATTTTGAGAGGGTGTCACTAAATAGTCTCTAGACTAATAAACTTGTGGCCCTCAAATAACATACAAAAAAAATAAATAGATTAAAAGCTATAAAATACAAATATAAAATGTTAAAATACTATATATAAAAAACTATAGAAAATTTACATGTACAATTATGATTTGAACTAACCTAGTAATATAATAATGTTAATTAAGTTATACTATAAAATGATTTATATTGGTTTGATTATCTAAAATATATTTATATAAAGAAGATTTAAAAACGTTAAAAGAATCCTCCTTTCTTAAAACTACTGGTAGACCATTCCATAAAATGGTTGTAATAACACTAAAAGACCTCCCCCCCTCTAATTTGCGCTTAAACTTAGGACATATAAGATTATATTTACAATATCTGGTAAACAAAATTGGTGCTTGGCTCTGTTAATCGTGATTTCAATATCGGAGTCGTGTTCAGCACCTATCCTACTTCTAGAAACGACCACAAAACATTTCATGACATATGCACTTTAAGGAGGCTCGAAATGGTTTCTGTATTACATGTTATGCAGCATTATTTTGAGACTACACAGTTAACCGATATATCATTTTAAAGCTTATGAATTTAGATTGTCAATTTGTTTTAAATTATTGCGTTTGACGTTGTCATGACAACATCAGGCCGCTGTAAAAAAACCCGAAATTCCTTTATTAAAGCTGATATCTCCAAATCCTTTAGGTGAAATTTTTTTGAACTTGTACATGTCTAGTTCCCTACCTGTTCTTGCAACTGAGGAAAAAAAAATTGTAATTCGAAACCTTTAAAATATTAAAAAAATGATTTTTTTCTAGATATAAATGGTTTTTCATTACATATTTTTCTTAAAATGGATCTACTAAATCTAAACCTTAATTAGAACAAATTACCAAAAAAAAAATCTACCATTTCATTGTGTTGTTATTAATATTTTTTTTTTAGTACGCGTCAGAGGGGTCTTGTAAAATTGGCGATATTGCGCGCGCGGTCAAAAAACCATATCGAGCCTCCTTAAAGGTTCATTTTAAAGTTATTTTACAGAATAGCCAGTGTGCATATATTTTCAACAAAACTACTACTATTTTTATACTCTAGATCCACCTTCAATAGTAGTGTCACCTCGTGATGTAGTACTTGTGGAAGGAGAACGTTTAACGCTGTTTTGTAGCGCTTCTGGACATCCTACACCAAACGCCACGTGGTTCAAGGTTGGTGGCAACACAGTCGGACATGGTAAAACATTTACTATCAGTAGCTTATCAAGAGGAGACGAAGGTTCTTATCGATGTGTAGTCAACAATGGACAAGAGTGTGACACCGACAGTGCAATAGCGAAAGTCACTGTTAACTGTAAGTCAAATGCTCACTATAGATAGAAAATCCAGAAAATACATATTGATGTATTTTCCTTCCGATTCCTCAATCATGGGATAATATTGACGTGTTTAGTTAAAGGAAGTACTCTGTTATCCCAATACACTTTTTTTTTTTTACAAAGGAGTGTTTACAGTATGCAATTAAAATGTCGTCATGGACATAAACGCATTACATGGACATAAACGATTATTTATTTTATTTTATTATTAATAGAATATTTACTAGCTAGAATTATGTTTTAATCACATATTGTATTGTATTTTATTAATGTTAATTTATTTATATTATTTCCGGGTACACTTAATCTGGAGCCTCGCTCTGTTGTGTAATCCCTCACCACTTCATGTATTATTTTTTAGCAAATTCTCATTTTAGTATTTTGTTTTTTGTATTATATTGTATTTTTAAGGTGGAAGTGATTAAATAAATAAAATAAATATATGCATTGCAACTTTCTAGGATAATAGTGATCATTTATTACATTTCTTGGTTTCGTTCACAGCTTGGGTCACCCTAAGGGTAGGTTAGTCATGCTAGTTTGCTTGAGAAACCCTCATTGCACATAAGAGGGTTAGTGGCCATCAAAAGTTGGTGATATGGTTAAACATGACTTTTTAAACAAACTAGGCTGGTTCAATGTTTCCTCATTTGATATTTTTGCTCGTGATCTATCACGGATTGATGCTTATTAGATGACATCAAACCAGGATTCGCAACATATTTTTCGTTTAAGATGTGCACTCATAGACTGATACCAATATCAGGGCCAAGAATAATCCAAAAATAATATGTCGTTGCCTCGAAATTTTAGGTACACCAAAGGCATTTTTGGATATTAAATTACTTCTGGATGGAAGTCAGCGTGATGCTGAAACAAAGACATGGCATTGTTCCAGTAATGTTATACACATAGTCTACACATAGTCTAGAATCCTAATTAAAAAAGAAATATTATCATTGCTATTATTATTATTTCTTAAAATCGTTTTTTATTCTAATAATACTTTCCCCAAATTGAAATAGTTGTGGCCACAATAGTGCGCTCTCCTCCAAGGGATGTAACACTTCATCACAACGATCGCCTTAATCTTATATGCGAAGCAGAAGGAAAGCCACAGCCAACGATAACCTGGAGAAGAAGCGACAGGTCTGAAATCATTGGAAGAGGTTCAAAATTGGAATTATCAGCCGTAGAAAGCTTACCGGGAAATTATACTTGCACTGCAAGTAATGGGATCAGTTCGGTAAATAGTTTCTCACATATTACAGTACTAGGTAAGTTTTAGAACATGTAATTATTATTGAGATTTACATTGAAGTCTATAACTGGGAAGGTCCTTTCCTCCCCCCCCCCCCAGTTTTTGGTTGAATTGAAAGCATCCTTTGTAATACAACCAACACATAGAACAACTTCAAACTTGCGTGAAGCTAGAGACTATCTACGAAAAGAAACAGCCGGATACAGAAATATGGATTTTTGAATTAAAAGCATAGCATATTTAACACCTTTTCAATGTCTATTTCGGCAACGTTTGCTCTACAAGTGAAAATAGTGTTCGCTACTAAAATGTTGATTGTTGTTATATTTATTATCTTTAGCATGCCAGAACCATAAGTGTCAAAATGGTACATGTGTTGCCTTGGGTACAACATACAGTTGTAATTGTCTTCAGGGATATAAGGGAAACCTCTGTGAAAGTTATGGTAAGTTAGAGAAATACCAAAAAGTTAGATGCAAAACTTTATTGCCGATTTCTTGTTCATTTATCTGAAAATTAATATAAATTTAGAGAAGGGCATTTAGAGATGAAAAGGATGCCGAAAAGAAAGGAGCTGGTAAATTCATCCGAACTTTCGTCACATAAATTTCCTAGTCAAGATATTCATCGGAGTCACATTTATCTCTTACTATTTGCTATCCCCAAACAAAGCTTCAATACAAACTTTGGCTTTTCAGAAATTCTTCACTGATTCTTCAGGCTTTTGTTTATTTAGAGAAATGGAGGGGGCGTTCACATTTGGGTTATCTCTTCTTTCATTTTACTTCCAATTTATTTTGAATGGGACTGTAGCTTTCTAGAGATACAGTACAGTTACTGCTAACAGTCGAAGCCTATTTGTAGTTTTTTTGTTAATAAACAATGTTATGTAGTTGGCTGTTATGGTTTTTTTCAGTGTGTCAGAATCATCGTTGTCAACATGGTGGCATTTGCATCACTAAATCTACCGGCTATGGTTGCCAGTGTACACGAGGACTGAAAGGAACCTACTGTGAACAGGAAGGTAAGACATACAAACAAATGAATTCAAAATCATAAATCATGTTCAATAAAGAAACTTTATAGAAGAAAGAAAGTTGTGAGACAACTTATAATTTAGTTAGATCGGAATGGTCTACATGACATTGACACTTTTTCCCTGATCAAATTTCAAATACACGAAATATGGTCTCGGTTGATGACAATAATTTAGCCCTAACCATGGATTAACTCTCGTAAGACTTTTGTAAGAGTTTCGGATGTAAACATAACATACATGCCTGTAGAATACGACTTAGTTTAGTTTCTATTTTAACGTTAGTTTTTCTTCCTTAAAAGGAGTTCCAGTGTTTTAGTCTATGGTTAGTTTAAGTTTTTCAATTTATTGCGCGACAGATCCTTTGCACACTATATTTAATGTGGAAATTGCCCTATCAAAGCCTGATTGGAGACCTGAATACTACGACGAGCGAAGTCAGCAATTCAAAGATCTGGAAAGCACGCTTTGCAAGAGGGTAAGCAAATGAGAACCAAAAAATACACGCACACACACAAGACAGGAAAAAACGCATTTATGATCTCGGTTACGTTTTGAAACCAAATTTAGCATGTTAATAAATACATATGAGTATATCTAAATGGACTATGCACCATATAAAAAAGTACATTATTACATAGTTACATTCAAAACATTCGGTTTTGCAGATGACAGTTATACTTATCAATCTAATCAACTGCAAAGTTATTTGGTTCAGGTGAGAAAAATATTGACCTAGCATTCACATTAAGGTTATCATACATTTTTTCGTTTCCTTGCTTGCTTGCTTGCTTGCTTGCTTGCTTGCTTGCTTGCTTGCTTGCTTCCTTCCTTACTATATCCTTCGTTCCTTCGTTCCTTCGTTCCTTCGTTCCTTACTATTTCGTTCCTTCCTTCGTTCCTTTGTTCCTTTGTTCCTTTGTTCCTTTGTTCCTTCCTTCCTTCCTTCCTTCCTTCCTTCCTTCCTTCCTTCCTTCCTTCCTTCCTTCTTTTTATTAAACTCCCCATTGCTTTATATATCCATATCTAGTCTTTATTTCACCATCGCTGTTCACCAATCTGTTTCTAGGCCAGGTAGCATCATTTCAAAAATCCAACTGACATTCAATGAAACCAAAACAGAAAGTGAAGTACTAAATATTCTGAAAAATAGAACAGCCAAAAACATGCTTGACGGCATAGAGCTTAAACCATCTTCTTTGCAAGTCAAGTCTTACGGTAAGCATACTAATGAGATCAAATCAAGCAATGCGATCGCTGTTTAACAAATATTGGAAGTCGAGTAGAGAAGAGAAAAGACTGAAAAAAAAAAAACTCTAGAAGCTGACTACAGTTCAACTATAAGCTTGTATAAATGTAGGTTGGTATGCCGAGTTTGGAAAAATACTATAATGCATCTATACTGAAATGCTGAATTGTGTCGACGTCATTAGTAGAGTATCCCACCTAAACGGAGTATTTTTCCCTCCCAATGCTTAAACGGCGCAACCGGATTTATAAATTTAATAATTAGTTAATATTCTAAACGCTCTGAAATGCATTGCTCAGTACAATTGTTTTTTGTTTTGTTTAGAAACTCCTTGTAGTAAGGAACCATGCAAGTTTGATGGAGAATGTCATTCAAAGGATGGTGGATTTATCTGCAAATGTACATATTTTAGATTTGGAGAAACATGTGAAAAGGGTGAGTACCGACGATCTTCGGAGCACGTACAAACCATCTGACAAGAAAGAAAGAAAGAAAGAAAGAAAGAAAGAAAGAAAGAGAGAGAGAAAGAAAGAGAGAAAGAGAGAAAGAAAGAAAGAGAGAAAGAGAGAAAGAGAGAAAGAAAGAAAGAAAGAAAGATCACTCAAAAATGTGAACATGTTCTCAGCTCGTTTGTTAAATTGGTCAGACAAGAGTCTTCATGATATAACAGTGTTGGTCTTTAGAAAGTTAGATAAAAGCAGTTAAAGTGTTTTTTAAACATTTGAATACAGTCGTGTATGAAGTTTATGATGTTATATATTGTACATAATTTGTCACTGCCCGAATTTTATTTGCTTATATATTTTTTTACAGGTATTGGTCTCGTGGCAGGCGTCATCCTTATCATTGCAGCCATTCTTGTTTTACTCTTTGCTATCTTTTTAATCATGTCCTATTTCCGTGAAAAAAGAACGACTGACGACAACATAGGTATGACATATTGAGAAATATCTTAATGATTTCAAAAATATATTTTTGCCTATTAAAGGTAGTTCGGAACCCTTGCTAATGAGCTGATCATTCTTGATTTTAAGGAACTTATTTTAGACCAAGATTTTTTATTTCAGTTTTGAGTTCTACCTATGTCATTCTTCAGTTATGAATAATAATAATAATAGAAATAGTTTGAGAAAATTATATCGAAGGAATGGACTAGTCGCGAACTACCTTAACTATAATTTTCAAACCATGAAACAATAAGTGACCTCAAAATTTGTGCGTAATGTGAAATTCTTTTGTTAGAGCAGCAAACTTCAATTTGGGTGTAAGTGTAAAGGAGCAAGCTGACTTGATACGCATAATATTATTAAAACAAAAGAGCTTTATATAAAAGAGCAATATTTTTTAGAGACATTTAGTTTAAGATGTTAGTCGTCTGCTGTCGTATAAGTTAATGAAATCTTACCAATTGTTCAAGCAATAAACCTCTTTACCTCAGCATGCAAATTACCAATTTCAGACCGCGTGTCATTCCCTTGAGAATTGTTCTTTTATGATGAACGTGTTATATCATTACATGTGAAAGAAACAATTCCCAAGGGTAGCATCACGTGATCTGAAATGGGACAACAAACAAGGAAGGTAAAGAGGTCTATTCATTATAAGATGGAATTAGTTCTACGGGACCATCATGCCCTTTACCCCAGAAGATTGGTAGATCGTTGCAATCATACCGAGTTTTAATTGCAATTTTACTATTTATATATTTGTGGCTCTGTTGGTAGAGCCTTACTCCCGTGTCATGAAAGCCTTGAGTGTAATTCCGTTGTGGTCATTCCAGACATATTTAGGATTTTACTATACTATTCTAGATTTAGGTTGGTTTATCTATATATGTCTTATATTAACGTTGGATTCTATCTTTGTTTTATAGATGGTTTTGACAATGGTATAAGGATGTGAGTATGACTGATTTGTAGTCGCTTAATGTACATCTCATGTTCTATATCTTATTTCGAGTGTCAATTTTTTCAGAGAACAACTAATTTTGTTTTAATTTTTTCGATCTGATCTAATCATTTTTGATCAACTAAGCCAACCGTTCGGCGGTTAAGTTGAAGAGAACAATGATTATAAAACCAAAATTATTCATGTTTTGCTACAATTCCTTTCCTTCTTGGAATGACCTGTTATCATGGACAAGCCTCTATTCATATTAGGCCCTTTCCAATCATCATCGGATATGGGCGTTAAATATACTGAGGTCCCGTCTTTCCACGCTACACTAACTAACTTGCATAGCCTGGGGGACGTAAAAGAACCACTGAGGACGTAACAAACCCTGTACGTGACCAACACCCTCACTAATATATACTTACTACTTATTCCTCATACATGATTGTACTCCGTATTGCTACAAAGTGCGCCTTAAAAAGTGGCCTGAACATTTGATTTGTTGTAAAGCCTTTTTAGAGCACCACATTACCTTACATTACATCAAATGCAACCACGTGCAAGCAATAGTCACCACTTGCAATATGGGTAGTATTGCATGATATTCACTGCATGCATTATAGCATATAGTTCTTGCAAAATGTCATATTTATAACAGCTATTTTTTAAATTGATGTGCGTGCGTTGTGATCGTTCTGGTATGCGTAGCCCTTAGAAAAATATCTGCATATACTGTACTGCAGGCATTGTGTTTCCTCTTTTAGCAGACTAAGTTTCTCTGCACTGCAAAAACGGCCGAGCAGATACAACTCAGTATATTGAGTTAATCATGCATTCAGGATGACACTTAATAGTGAGTTAACCCAACTCTTTAGTGAGTAAACCCAACTATTTGGTGAGTAAAAGTGAGGCTAAACTCAATATATTGTACTCAATGGCACATCTACATTTATGTTTACTCTTAATAATGATTTGGGTTTTGTCATTCTGAATGCATGATCAACTCAGTATACTGAGTTGTATCTACTCAGCCGTTTTTGCAGTGTGCTTTTAATTTGGCGGTGACTTTCGAGCAAGCTATGCAAAAAAAGTGGTGACGATTACAACTCATTAACATCAATTACACCTGGGTTCAAACCACTCACTTTTAATGCTAATATTTTCATAATGTAGGAAACCTGTAAACTACGACAACACTGACCACGCAAACGCAAGAAATAATCGTGTCGTATACTATGAAGACTACCTAGAAGAAGGGACTCTTTCAGAAGTAAGCTGAGTAAACATAGTACCACTAAATCATAGAACATAACGATCGCAAATAGGTGTGCAGCAGACTAAAAAAACAACATTATTTCAAGCAGAGCTGTTGGAGACGAATTTCGTGTTAAGCTAAAGAAGCTAAGCTAATATTATTTAATTTATTAATGTAAAGATTTTGCATGCAAATATTACTAATTAAAATGATAATATGATTGTATTCTTGAATGTGTTGTTTGATAAGTACATCATATAAAGAAAGATGAGTCCGAGGAAGGAAAATATCGTTTAGATCCAAGTTTTGGATGAAAAAAACAACAGAATTTTTCAACAATATTTCGACGTTTATTTCAAGTCATAATCATGTTGAATTTAAGTTTACAAGATCAGTTATTTAAAATAGCTCTATTTCCCTAGAGGCTTTCAAGCCTTTATTGATTTGAGGTGTCAAGTTCTTTATGTAGAAAGCCTCAAGGGATAGCAGACGTGACCAAAGTTATTGAGTGGAGTGACAGTTGGTCACGTCTGCTATCCTTGAGGCTTTCTATATAAAGAACTTAAAAAGACCTCAAATCTTGTAAACTTAATTTGATTATGACTTGAACATGATTATGACTTGAAATAAAAGTCGAAATATTGTTCAAAAATTCTCGTTTTTTTATCCAAAACTTGGATCTAAACGATGTTTTCCTTCCTCGTACTAATCTTCCTTATGATGTACTTAACACTGTCGGATCGACATGGCTTTTGTTTAATAAGAGTGATGATAATGGTAATGCTAACGATATCGATAAAATAACTGACCACGTTACGGCCACCTTTAAAAATGGTGCAGAAAACTGTGAAAGATTCTATTGTAAATTGCATACTTGTTAATATTCATTCAGCAAAAGCTGCTCCACACGCACAAGCCACAAAATGAAAATGCCGCATGATTATGCACTCTTCACGTTTATGTTCTATGATTTTCTTTCATTCAATATAAAGATTCTGAATTTCTATAATTACAATCATATTAAAATTTTGATATGACAGAATATATTTTGCATAAAATACTGACATGCACCCCTCCCCCGGGAATGACTCTCATGCACTTACAAACGGAGGGTGTGATCGTGCTCGTCGGAGATGCTGAAAATGACCCATGTGGGCGTGTCAACAATTAGATTTCTCCTTAAAAAGATATGGTACCAGCTCCAAAACAATATTATCTTCTTTATCAAACGAGAATTGATAAAAGCTTTTCAGGTAACATAAATATTCTAAAAGGTACTGACATTGATTATGTGGTAAATTCAGATTTATTACATCTGAATCAGTACCGCCTTTCAACAACAACGACGATTGCCTCTTTTGATTCTCCAGCATCCCATGCATCGTCCTTATTCGGAAGTGGAGATATTACAGTGCGAATCAAAAAACCGTGGGCACCTAGAAATATTTAAGAAATCGTTTATTATTCGTTGAACAACTCACAAACAACTATATCACCGCAAGAAGTTTGACTGATGTGTAGTATGTTAACCTTTTTGTAGTTAGAGTTGTTTGTGAATTGTTCAACGAGGGTGCATATATTTGTATCGATCTAATGAGAAAAACATACTCCTTTCATATAATGTACTTATGAAATGCTAAAGTGCAAAAACGGCGTTTATCGAAAGCTTTTGATTTTAGTAAAAGTCAGGTTTTACTCAATACATTGAGTACATTTTACTAAATGGTACATTGACATTTACTCTTTTCATGTTTTGGTTTACTTACTATGAATCAGTCATCCTGAACGCAATGATTTACTCAATATTTTGAGTTGTATCAGTTGTTTCTTGCA
>JAUPMH010130583.1:0-15963 GCA_032270665.1 Metridium farcimen
ATGGCATACCGCCCCACGAGGCGCAGGAGCCAATGGCAATCACTGCCGCGGCATCGGCCGCACACTCCTTAAGCAGATCAATTGCTTTAACGCCGCCGATCTTGCAATAAATGCCGTTGTCTTTGACCGGAATGGCACCTTCAACTACCAACACATACTTGCCCTTGTTGGCGGCCATTGCCGCCTTGCGGGCTGCTTCGGCCTGGTGACCTGCTGCAGCCATCAGGGTTTCATGGTAGTCCAGTGAGATCACGTCAAGAATCAGTTTCTCAAGTGTCGGGTGCTCAGCGCGCAGCAGCGACTCCGAACAACCTGTGCACTCCTGGAAATGCAACCAGATCACCGAGGGTCTCTTGGCCGATTCAATCGCTTTGGCTACAGCTGCATCAGCGCCTTTGGCCAACCCCATGGTGGCTGCCAAGGTGGCGCAAAACTGCAGGTAGTCGCGCCTGGACATTCCCAAGCGGTTTTCAATGCCACTTAAAGTGCCACGCCCAAGCTCAAAAATTTCGCTGATGTTGCCCATGTCGTCTCCTCGTAATGTCAGACCATGTGCAGGCCCGATCAGGACAGACAGCGCAATTTATAGGCCAACTTTTTGGCATCAAAAATTGATAAAAATCAAGGGTAAACCCGGACAAATTTAAGGGTTAAACCTGCTTTAGTGAATACCAAATAATCAGTTAGGTAAGCGGTTACTTGGTGTCGCCTCTAAGGCGACCAGTGCTTCTATACTGGCTAAGCAATTGGAGAAAAGCGTGGAGCGCATCACCATTTCCATCGACACTGCCTTGGCCGCCGAATTTGACGAGCTGATCACTTCTCGTGGTTACAAAAACCGATCCGAAGCCGTACGCGACTTGGTGAGATCACATCTTGAAGCGCAGCGTCTAACCCATGCGCCAGCTGGCCATTGCGTGGCAAATCTGTCTTATGTGTATAACCACCACGAGCGTGATTTGGCTGAGCGCCTGACTGCGTTGCAGCACGACCAGCACGACTTGACCGTAGCCACACTGCATGCGCACCTGGACCATGACAACTGCCTGGAAAGTGTCATTTTGCGTGGCACCACATCGGCAGTGCGCACGTTTTCAAATGCCATGATCGCTCAGCCCGGCGTGCGACATGGTCAGCTCAATTTGGTGGCTGTTGAAATTGATGGCGGCCATGACCACTCCCATGCGCATGTGCACCCCCACATGCATGGCTCGGGTGAGCCCGCTCAATCACATATTCACCTTAAGCCCAGGACTTGAAATTAGCCCCGTCGTTGTAGGCTCAGCGGCAACTCAAGGTGGCAGCGTGCCAGCAGGCCAGCATCCGAAAAGATTGCCTCTGGCGTTCCATCGGCCTCAATGTGACCTTCACGCATCACCAGAACCCGGCTGCACAGGTCTAAGACCAAATCCAGATCATGCGTGGCAATGAGTTGGGTGTGTTCAAAACCTTTAAGCAGTTCGATCAAGCGCCGTCGGGCTGCTGGGTCCAGGCCGGCGCTTGGCTCATCCATTACAACCACGCGTGGTGTCATGGCCAGTACCCCAGCGATCGCCACCGAACGCTTTTCACCGCCAGAGAGACGATAAGGTGCGCGTGAAGCCAAGTGGGTTGCGCCGACGGTGGCCAGTGCCTGCGTCACCCTGCGTTGCACCTCTGCGTCAGACAAGCCCATGTTGCGCGGTCCAAACGCCACGTCATCCTCAACGGTGGGCATAAAGAGTTGGTCATCCGCGTCCTGAAACACCATCCCCAGTTGGCGGCGCACTTCAATCAGATTGGATGGGCTGACCGTCAACCCGTGCACACGCACTTCGCCGCAGCTGCCCTGTAGTACGCCATTGAGGTGCAGCAAAAGGGTTGATTTGCCGGCGCCGTTGCCACCAATCAGTCCCACGTTGGTACCAGCCTGTAAGGAAAAGCTCACGTCACGTAAGGCGGCTTGCCCGTCTGGGTAGGCGTATGCCAACGAACGGACCTCAACGGCGGCATCACTCATCGCACCCAGCCCATAACGATGTGCCCAGCCAAATTTGCCAGGTCAAACTGTCGGGCCACTACCAGCCCTGCCAAACAGGCACCCGTAAACACCGTGTCTCGGGTCTGCCATTTCGGCGCTGATCCGTGATGGAACTGGCCGTCAAAGCCGCGTGACATCATCGCCTGGTGGATGCGATGTGCGCGTTGAACGCTGCGAAGCAGCAGATGCCCCAGCAACGGCCCATACACCGTCAGTGGCATGGCCCGACCGTTGGCACGCAAATCCCGGGCCAGACTCATGCGGGACGTTTCATTTGCAAGGACCCACATATAGCGATGCAGCATCAGCAACTGCGTGGTGAAAAGTCGGGGTACGCCCAGTTGCCGAAGGGCCTCACAAAAAGCGGCAAAGCCGGTGCTGGCCACCAATATCAACCCAGCCGATACGGTCAAGGCAAAGCGGATCACGATAGATGAAAACGATATCCAGCCACCGCTGATGCCCAGGCCGGCCACATTGAGCATTTCGCGCTGGTCGAATATCGGGTTGAATATTCCTACCATCACGGCAAAAGGGGATGCCAGCAAGACACCTCGTGCGATCACTCTGTTTGGAATATTGCCCAAGCCAGCAAGTACTACCGGGAACAAGAACAGTGGCAGCAAACCCGCAACAGCGTATCGGTCAAATGACACCACGGTGATGATGAAGGCAAGTGTGACCAGGACTTTGGCTCGCGCATCGACTGTTGACAATGTCGACGACTTGGTCGCCAGCGAATCCAGCGCCTCAAAATCATGCAGCGCGGTGCGTAGGGCACTCACGACGTTCGGTTGATGCGACGCCGCAGCAGGTAGCTCACACCCCAAATAAATCCCAGCGTCAGCGTACCGCCTACAACGCCTGCCAAAGAGGTGCCACCGTCAACCGCTGGCCAGCTCGGCTGTGTTACTGACTTTGTTTGATTTGTTGAGGCCATTAAGGGGCTTGAGGCGGATTTGCTTTGAAACTCCCAGGTGTAATCCTTGAACAGGGCGGTGGCGTTTTGCCAGGCTGAAAGTTTGGTGTGCACCTCCGAGGCGGGCGCAGCTATGGCGGTTTGACCTGTCACCCGCTCAATTGACCACTCCAGGCCATCGGGATGGCTCGAGGCAAACCAAGAAAGCGTGCCTGCCACCACCAAAGTAGCTCCACCAAAGCCTGCCTTCCAATTGCCTGAGGACGGCGTTGCGCCAGACCTGCCAAAGGCTACCAACAGGTCAGGCCGTGCGTTTCGTATAAAAAGCAGCAGGGCCGCTGTAGCCAGCCCTTCACCCAAGCCAATGGCCAGGTGAATAGGTTGCATCAACAACAAAAAGCTACCCAGCGGCAGGCTACTGAGGCCGGACATCTGGGTCTGGATCACCACACCCAAAGCGCCCAACTGCAGCCCCACCACGCTGGTTAAGACGACGACCCAGCCCATGCGTCTGGCGCTTGGAAAGCTATCCGCACGCGGCATCAGGGTCCGGTAGACCAAGGGGTAAGCCACCAAGCAACTCACCACCCCCATATTCAAAAGATTGGCACCGAGGGCGAGCAAGCCGCCATCAGCAAAAAACAGTGCCTGTACGGTCAGCACTGAGGCAAGGACGATCAGGGCGGCACTCGGCCCGAGCAAGACTGACAACAACAGGCCACCCACAATGTGGCCGCTCGAACCGGTGCCAGGAATGCTGAAATTAACCATTTGGGCCGCAAATACAAACGCACCCATAACGCCCATCAGCGGCACTAGATCAACACGTGGGTTGCGCTTGACGCGGTTCGCACACCACACCAGAGCCGCACCAGATACCGCCCAACACGCTGCGCCAACAGAGGGTGAAAGAAGTGCATCGGCCATGTGCATGATGAGCCCTCGCAAAAGTTGTTGCGTATGACGATTTTTTTTATTGTATGAGCTTCAATGGCGCTTGGGCAAAAAAAACAGGACAGGAAATCTGTGCTGCCACAGCATGTCCAAATGTGACAGGCCTGTTCAGTGCTGTGACGCAGCGCCCACCAAAACCTTGATTCCTAAATCACGATTCGCCCACCACCAGGCGGTTTTCATCTGTAAAGCGATAGGCAGGAATGACCAGATTGGCAGGTGCCGGGCCACCTTTGAATACCCGTCCGGCCAAGTCATACCGTGACGCATGGCAGGGACAGGCGAAGCCCTGGCCGCTTTGCAACACCGGGATGCAGCCTTGATGCGTGCATACCCCGATGGCGACAAACACATCAGGCAGAATGGACCGGGTACTGTTGCGACAGGCAGGAGGTTGAAGCGATTTTTCCGATTGGGGGTCAAGCAACTGGGCTTCGTTACTTGCCAAAGTCACCAACTCCTGTTGCGATCGACGCAGTACCCATACGGACTTACCAGCCCAATCGACAGCCAACAACTTGCCTTCGGGCAGAGACCCAATTTCAATCGTCAAGGGTGCTCCCTGAGGGTAGCGTTTATCGCGCCGCTGTTGCCATAGATAGCCCAGTCCGGCAACGCCGGCGCTTGATCCCGCAGCCCAAAGGAAGACTCGCCGATTAGTTCGGTCAGTTGCCATAAAGACCTGCTTTGAGATTGAAAAATTCCAAATGACTTTGATGTTACTTCAGGCCGTAGTCCGCTCAGTACAAAGCTCATGAGGCAAATGTGAAGCGACTATCGGCGTCAGGCTACTCTGTATCCAACGTTTATCCGGGTGTGTCGCGAGAAATTCCGTTACCGACAGGTAGTGAGCCACATCGCACAAATTGAGCTCTCGGCTTGATGGCCATTGTGCGTAGCTATCCTGAGCAGCGTCAAGAATGATATCGGCCACAGTGGGGTTACAGCCGGTGCGGTGCATTACGACGAGTTGATAAAGTTTCCTGCGTGTCCAATCAGGATGCACATAAGAAACTGCTCGATACACCTTCAGTAGTTCCTTTGTTGTTCGGGCAACGAAGCGGCGCTCTTGCCATGCTAAAAAACTGTCTGCAATCAGAAGGGAAATGCCACGCTGGAGCTGAATATCGAACAGACCATGCGATGTCCCGATGCCCTTATCCAACTTTGCTTCCTCTGCCTGTTGCCCGCATCTCTGTGCGCCGGGGTTGTTGGGAGAATGGCCGATAGACGCCTCTAGATCATGTGTATGAGTAAACATCTGCGTCTCCTGTGCTGGGTTTTCAGAACTGTGCGCTTGGCACTACACACCTGCAGGTCATAAAGCCACTCGTGTATGGTGCGGCTCGTCTGTCGCAGCAGGATGTCAGCGGGGACTAGTCATGTATCAGTTTGTCGCCCAGGCGTGAAACACAAGGCGTTTTTGTTGACAGCCCAAGGAATTACAGCACCGCACCCACTTGCCAAGGCGAAAACTCGTTGTTGCCGTACGCTTTCCACTGTTGACGATGAAAACATCTAGAACCTGCAAGGCAAGATCACCTCCATTATTTGAATTGCAATCGCCAGCCAACGCGGCAATGAAAACTGCAAACATCGCCCATTCGCGTTGCGTCTGAGATCAGGATCGAAGTTGAGGGCGTGAATGAACAAGGCGAAACGCCTTCTCAAATCGTCGAAAGTGCCGTCGTCATCCGCGAAATTCCCTACCAACGCAAAGATGATTACCACTCAGTCAACAAATCGTTAGCTTGAAAAGTAAAACCAAGCCCAAAGCTTGGTTGGAACATGAACATCAAGCTGAGTTTGAAACGGCTGCTTTTTTACATTCTGATTCCAGTCCTTCTTGTTTTGGCATTTGTTGGCTTTCCACTTCCCGTTGCTCCACTATTTCGGGCAAAACCAGAACAAGAGCAGTCCGTTCCAGCTGACAAAATCACAAAGAAGGGTATCAATTGACGTCCTCGCAGCGCTAGGACATACCGCCGGAACTTTCGGTATATTCGGCAAGCGGTATTGCCGCAGAGATCAAGGATTTACCATGGGAATATCCGAACTCAATCACTACTTTGTCAGGGCAAAGGATGTCGAGCGCTCAAAGTCCTTTTATTGCGATGCGCTGGGTTTCGAGGTGATGCCCCGACCCAATTTCCCGTTCCCTGGCTACTGGCTAGGGGTCGGTGGCAAGGTGCAAGTTCACATCGGTCAAGATGGTGTTCCAGAAGAATCTGCGTATTACTTCGGAACGACATTCGCCTCTGCGCGAAACAACGCTGGTGTCATCGATCACATCGCGTTCCAGGCAAACGATGAAGGGGGAATGGTCGACCGTCTAAGGGGCCTTGGGCTACCCACTCGGACCAGATACTTTGCGGAGATTCGTTTGTTCCAGATTTTTGTAGCCGACCCAGATGGATTGATGATCGAGCTGAACTTCCCTGATGTCCAAGCCAATCCGCAATGGGCTGTCTAGACGCCAAAATAGGAGAACCTTTGCAACTTGTCCGTCCAGCGACTCAACACCTTGACAGTTACGTCAATGCATTAAAGCGCGGTTGGTCTGCAGACAACGTGCGCGGTGCTGTAGCGGCACAGGAAGAGCTCGCCCGCATCTCAGAGGATCCTTCAGCCTTCCTGGCGGTGATGGAAGACCGGGAGGCCAAAGGCCCGCCAGTTAAGCTACCAGACGGATCAAGTGTTTCCCGGATTCCTGGACTCCGGCGGTGGCTCTGGGATGGCGAGTTCTGTGGCTCAATCGGCCTGCGCTGGCAACATGGCACAGTCGAACTTCCGCCGCATTGCCTCGGCCATATTGGGTACGCCGTTGTGCCCTGGAAGCAGGGAAAAGGCTACGCCACCGCAGCACTGCGTGCCATGTTGTCTGAAGCAAGAAATATCGGCCTCCCATACGTCGAAGTCACGACAGATCCTGAAAATTTAGCGTCACAACGGACAATCTTGAGCTGTGGTGGAGAACTCTTTGAACACTTCATCGAACCTGCTCAGTTTGGCAGCAAACCGGCTTTGCGCTTTCGCATTCCCGTTGGCACTTAACCCCTGTCAGGCGACACTCGAGGTGCAAGCACTCTCAATCATGGGTCCTGACTTCGGTGTCGTTCGCACTTACGCCGATTCTGATTACCAAGCCAGCCAGGGTGCTTTTCTAAATAGCATCCCAGGATGTTTGTGTGAGTTGGAAGTTTCGCAGTTCAAAGGCTTCTTGGCGTTCAAGTATGGGCAGAACCCATACGCTCACTTCACACTTCCAAAGACGACTCTGCATGCCAGACCTTAACGCTGTCTTCATCCAACTCCGATCAATTATGGTGCCGTATGCCACCGCGCTTGATCTAAAGACAGACGACTCTTTGGAACTGTACTTGGATACCAAGTACGTCCAGAAGAACAAGAAGCCGTTGTTTTTTGGGGCCGTCCAAATCAAGAAGTCATACGTAAGTTTCCACTTGATGCCGGTTTACCTCAAGCCGCAACTTCTTGATGGGATATCACCGAATCTCAAGGATCGCATGCAAGGAAAGTCCTGTTTCAACTTTGCTCAGGTTGACAAAATGCTTTGTAAAGAGTTGGCCTTGCTTACGAAGGCTGCCTTCACCTCTTACAAGGAGCAAGGATTTGTGTAGTCAGAATGCAAATGGCGCGTATCGCAGCCCAGGTCGGCCCAATTGGTGGTTTACGCTCCAGCCAACGGCCTGTCGCAATACTGAATATTCCCATGACTGATTCAAAAAAACCTTTGCCCCTGGCATGCCCACGCTGCGGATTTCGGATATTTAACCGCCGCTATCCAAAGTGCGAGTCCTGTAGCCAGATGTTGCCAGAGGGGTTGGTGTACTCCGCCACCGAACTGGCGGCGCTGCAAAAGGTGCAAGAAGACGAAGCAAGCCGAGCACGTTCTCTCCACGGTAGGCCAGCGGGTGATGCCGGTGGGAGCACGGGCTTCGTGTGGGGCATAGGGGACGCTGGTGGCGGCAATGATTGTGGCGTAGGTGGTGGAGACTGCGGCGGCGGTGATTAGATTCACGTTGAGGAGATGTTCAACATGTCAAATGTGATGATCAAGCGAATACTTATTTATCGTTAACTTTTCGATTGGCGACCGCCTACAAATTCGACGTCAAATCTGCGTTCTGAGTGATAGCTTTTGATCGTTGTCTGCGACGGTCATTGGCCTTTAGTCCTTTAACTTCTTCCTACCTCCGACTTAGCAGATCGAGGTTCAAATCAACGAATTGCGTTGTTCACTTCGTCTGCGGTGTTGCCCGCTAGTGAGCCGAGAAAAAGTAGCCAGCCACTGGAGCCGCCCGGGCGCCCGTCTGGGTTCCATACATCCAGATCGGCACTGGATGTGCTGTCCGCAGCAGCAGGATAAACATTGGGCTGAACCCTTTGCAGGCCACCTGATAGGTTTAAACGCTGTACGGTGTCGCGTAGTTGGGCCATGTCGTCGCCAATGAGTGAGATGTCTACGCCCAATCGGTCGGCCATGAGCTGGCGCCGGGCCTGTCGTATTGCAGTCGGTCGACCGCGCACCACGTTCTCATCAAACAGCACCACCGCCAGTGAACTGTCAAAACTCATGCCGCGTCGCCACAGATGGGTACTGCCGGTGAGCATCCAGACATCGTCAACCACCACGGTCGTAGAAGCCATGTGAAGCGGTCGCCCGGGGCCGGCAGTTGGGGTAAACAGCACAACTTGGTTTGGCGCTGCGTCCTGCAAGGCCTTGAGCGAAGCCCGCACACCGGCCACGCGCACGGCCTCAAGTTTTCGCGGCTGACCCGGCAAAAATTTCTCGGGTACACAAAGAACCACAGCCAGCGCGGGCCGCGCGCCAAGGCTAGTCACCAGTGCCGACACGACGTCAATCAGGCCGTCGCCGCTGCCAGCGGCCAACGCGTCAAGTGCGGGTGTCTCCACATAAATGAAATCCTCGGCACGGCCGATGGCTGCGGTGATAGCCTGCGCCGCCTGCAGCGGCCAACGCTACAGCATCGAAGGTTGTCGTGTCGACTGAGGAATCCAGGTCAAGTCCTGGTACCTCGGACTCAATGGCGCTTTTAAGCGTTGTCCAGGGTGTGCCGGGCAGGAATGGATTGCCGGCGGACTGGCGTCGCGCGAGGAAGGTGCGCAGCTGTGCATCGCCCGTCACGCCGTGGGTCAATGTCTCAAGCACTGCGGAAAAAGTAGACGTACCGCCGGGGTCGGTGGGGACATTCACGGGCCGCTGTACCGATGAGACGAAGGCATTCAGGTCAACAGCAGCGCGCTCGCGCATGAGAGCGGCCAAGGGCCCGGTGGCTGGGCCGGCAAGGGCCACACCTGTGGCGTGCACTTCAGCGCTGGCTGGCACACCTGGGTGGCCAAGTTGACCCGGAACGGCTTCGTGCAGGGTGGCGCGGCCGGGCGCACTGCCCACGGCGCCGGTGCCACTACCCGGGTTGATGGCGGCTACCTCGCGACGCTCCATCATGGGCGCCGGACGACCAAAGGTGGCAATGCTGTCAGTAAGGCGGTTGCGGCCACGATGAAGCACCGTGACCCCGGTGCTTGCAAGAGTGCCGGTGGCGTCCCTGACATCGCCTTCGGGTGTGGCTACGAAGGCCGGTGCGGTGACGATGACGCCGTCTCCGGTACCGACCACATTGCGCAGCGTGGAGGCCGCGGCGTCAGCGGCTACGGTGCTGGAGGGGTCAATCAGCGCGTAGGCGCCTGTCGTTTCAGCGGCTGGTATCGCAAGCAGAGTCTGACCGCTACCCCACTGACCACTGCTGCGCACCAGTGCGCTGCCCTGCTCACAGACCCAGGCGGTTCGACCATCTGCCACCCCGGCGGGTGCTGCGGCCAATGAGGCACGGGTTCCGCCGGAGATGGCAGCGCGTTTGAAACGCAACTCCACATACAGCTTTGCATCGGCATCGGTTACCACCATTGCGTCCATGCTCATTCCATCAAGCTCGGCCGTGCCGTCTGGCAGGGGCACCACGGCAAAGGCGCGCCCGGTGCCGTCTGCCCGACCAGCACCACCGTCAAGGCGAAAGTGCATGCCAGTCTCGGTATCGAGTCCCTTTGGCCAAAAGCGCACCCAAGCGTTGGCAGGCAGGCCCGTTACGCGCACGACGATACGTTGGTTGGCCGCCGTGGCACCGACGGTACTACCTTCACCCTGAAGGGCGTGAACGCTGAAGCTCAACGAACTTGGGAGCGAACCACTGCCTAGCGCGGGCGCCGTGATTGCACCCCAGTGTGAGTCGAGTACCGGTGCCATCAACTGTGCTGGAGAGTCAGCAGCTAGCGCGGCCAGCAGCGCAGTGCTCGCTTCATCAGCGGTCGCAACGAACGGTATGGCAGCGATATTGCGCAGAACGGAGACGCGCCGCAAGGGGTTGTTCTGTGCGGTGTCGTCACGTCCCACACCAACCAAGTGACTCTCCAGATCGAGCAACGCGATCCGGACAAAGTCCCGCGGCAACCCACTGGGCCAAGTGCTTGCGGTCCAGCCGGCAAACAACGTCGCCCCGGAAGGGGCTGCGTAGCTGCCGTTGGGCAGCAGTGCGACTCGCGGCATGGGTAACTCGTCTGGGTCGGGCGCGCCAGTGAGCGCTAGCGCCGGGGCGCTTCCAGCGCTGTAAAGAGAACCGTCCACGCGCGTCAAGTCAGTCAGGTTCAAGCGCAGACGCTGAGGTTCGGGCAAAGGGCCTTCGTGCGCAGTGCAAAAGGCGACTCTTCGCCCCGATGCAAAGGTAGCGGTACGCTGGTCGGCTGCATCACTGTGCGCCCAAAGATTGTCAAACGCGGTTGTGGCCAAGTATGCCCACCAAGCGGCCACCGCGCCGGGGTCCAGCGCCCGGCCTCGTTCATCAAAGGCCCACAGCATGCAACTCAAGGCCGAACCAGTGCGGTTCTTGACAATCACCGCACTAGGTTTATTGGGTCGGTGCAGTGCACGCACAGGAGGTTCGCTATTTGTGAGCGTACCAGCAATGAGGTCCAGGCCTAGGTAGTTGGCTTGGGTCAGGTCAGTTGTCAGATCAGTTGGAAAATCGGTCTCACGCAGGTCCTCAATGTCTCCAATGTTGGACGCTGAGGTCTGAGGGATCTCCAGTGCCAAATAGCGCACCACGGGGCGTCCTGGCGCCCCGGCAGGTACAGCCACACCGTCGGGAGACGGAATCTGCGCGCTCAGGCTTGCAAGGCGTAGTTCAACCTCAGGTAAAAGCGTGAAAAGTACCACCAAGTTGCCGTCGGAAAAGGCCGGCTCACCATCGCCTGCGCGAAGGGCCGCCAGTACGCGCGGCCGTGATGGTGTGGCCAGTGCCCACGAAGCCAGCCCGCTGGCCGGTGCCCGCCACTCCATGTTTGCCGGCAGGCTCAGAGCCACCGACAACCGGGCAACGGGTGCACCGAGCGTGGGGGTGGCAGCACTGCCATCGCGCAACCAAGGGCCCAGCGCTGGCGAGGCCAGGCCCAATTTGTCGGGAGCGGGTGAGAGGGTGGCCATGGCGGTCCTCGGTGTTAAGCCAAGATGGTCTCGGCAAAAGCGCCCTCACGGCCCAACGGGTCGATGACGACGACGCGGTAAAGGCTGCCAACTGGCGCTCTATCGGCGGCGTTGGTTGAATCCATTCCGCCGACGGTGTAGGGTCCATCACCTTCGATCGTGGTTTCGCTCAGGTTACGTATCGGGGCACCTGGGTCGCGGCGCATAACACGCAGCTTGTACGCGCCCAGTTCGCCCCCAGCCAGCCCATGCGGGTGCCCAAAGCTCAGTTGCACGGCAGTGAACCCGCCAATTGCAGGGCCGCTGCCATGAGCGGCAAGCCCGGTCACTGCAGCAGGTGGTTGCGGTGGCACGAGCATGACGCTGACCGGGTCAGACGGCGAACCCCACACCCCAGGCACCGGGCGACCGGCCTCAACCGAGCCGGGAGCGGGCGCACCCTGCGCCTCAGCTACCCAAAAATAGCGCAACCAGGGTTTGAGCTTGGCAGTAGCCGAAATCTGCACCGGCCCTTGATCGAGGTAATGCGAGGTTTGACGACCCTTAGCATCAGGCGCACCCATGGCGCCGAGCGCGACGACCGGCATACGTTGCAGGTCGCGCGCGCCCACCAACGAGCGGCGCAGGCGCCACTGGGTGGCCTGGGTGAGGCCTTTGGTCAGCGTGATGGTGATGTCAGCGCCATAGGTGGCTGCGTTGTCAGCGATCACTGCAGGCGTGATCATCAACACCGGGCGCGGCGGCGGATCGGCATTGGGAACAGCAAAAATCAGCAGCGGCAGCGTGGTGAGTGCAACTCGCGCGCCCGAGGCACTCTCGGCAGAAATTCGGTAAATGTTGAGAACGCGCAGGCTGCCGCTGACCGCATGGCGAAAGGTTTTTTGACCACCTGCACCGTCATACAGTACGCCTTGCAGTCGCTCGAAGAGATGGTCGGGCACCAGCGTGGGCTGGGTGCGAATCAAGGTGGCGCGGGCCGCGGGGTCCGTGGTCGTGGCCAGACTTGCGGCCAGCAACGCCGAAGCCGAACCGGCGGGCTGACTGCCCAGGTGTCGTGCTATGCGGTTCTCGTCGGTGTAGTAGATGGCGACATTGGCCTGCCCGGCCACCGGTGTCCACCCGTATTCGACGGTGGACAGCCCGGTGACATCGGGTCGACCTGAATACAACAGCGTGTTGGGCACGGTGATCTGCGCCGGAGGCCGAGGGTCGTGCATGGTGATGATCGACGGCTCACTGGCTGCAGAGACCTGGCCGGCCGTGTCGCGCCAGAAACCTACAAGCTTTAGCTTGCGCTGCTCGGTGGCGGCAAGCATCGGGCCGCTGAAAGTGAACTCGAGTTTGTTCGGCGGTGTCAGCGGTGTTGCAATGGTGCTCAACTGTGTTGATGTGCCACTGGTGGTCAAGTCAGTCACTGTTAGCTCAAAGATCCGCGTAGGAAACGACGCAGGCGCCAGGCTTTCGAGTGACGGCACATCCACCTTCACCTGCACCGAGCCGCCAGACGCCGCTGGGTTGGCCGGCTGGGTGTACATGGCACGAAACACCGCACGGGGTGGTCGCGGACGCGGTCCCGGCGCATTGGCCACCGTGGCCCAGTCCGACCATCGGCCGAATCCGTCTTGTTGCGCCACACCGTAGGCAATGGTGTCGGCACTTGCCTGACGGTCGGCGAGTTGACCAGTGCCCGGTGCGGGTGGCGGAGCGGACTCTTCATCCCTGGCATTCCTGCCCAGTACCAGTGGCAGGTGAAAGTCATCGACGTTGGTTTTGTGCAGACTTTCACGCAGGGCGCCACCTGCGGGCGTTTGCTTTTCGGCGGCCAGTAAGGCAGCCACGCCCACGCCAGCCAAGTCAAGTTCCACCTCGCGCCGTGCGCCAGGCACGAGCACGGGCACCCAGCCCACGTGGCGATGGGCGGTGATGATGGGCGGCTGCAGGGGGGCGGGGCTGGCGCTGCGGTCGGCCACAGCCATCGCGCCCAGACCAACCACATTACCGCTGTCTTGCAGTGTCCTGAGCAGCTTCTTGTCGAGGGAGATGTCTAGCCCCGACGCCAACTTAATCCAAGTGCCCACCCAGGAATTGCTGTTGGCAAAATGCAATTGGGTGCTGACCTGGGCCAGCAATGCATCAAAGAACGGGTCAGCCAGGGCCGGGTCCTTGGCAGGAGGGAAGTCCTGAAAAAAGCCGGCCACCCAATACAACACCAGCAGGGGAGCGGGCTCCTTAAAGTCACCATCAAGCGCCTTGTGGCCAAACAGCGCCGCACATCCGGGGTCAAAACGCGACTGCAGCACGCGGTCAAGGCAGCGCTGACTGAAGCTGCCCAACGGGCGGCCCAGCTCATCTTTGACCGGTGTGGACGAGGTCATGTCCAGTGGTTGCGCCGATAAATCGGTGATGAGTCGGTGCAGGTCGGGCAGCAGCGGCTGGGACAGCGAGCTGACCCGCTTGGCCTCCCAAAGGGGCGTCTCACCCGGAGCAAGTGCGGGCGCAAGCATGCCCAGCGTTTCCTGAAGTGGTCGACGTTGCGGTGCTTGTTGCATCACGCGCGCCTCGGCGCGAGCCACGGCACTGTTTATGGGCAGGTAGCGCGGCCCGCCTGGGTGCGGCAGGTTGAGCACGGTAAATGGTGTCCAGTCAAGCTTGCCCACGTCGTGCTGTTCAAGCCAGGACACGCCTGTCACATTGCCACTGCCTTGCAGCAAGATATGCACGATGCCCGTTGCGCCAAAGGCATACGGAGCCTCGGTGCGTGTGGCCATCGGGGCTGGCCCCATCAACGTTGTGACAAAGGCGGTGGCAACCATGCCCTTGCCGGACTGGTTGGCGCTGGCCTTGGCATAGGCGGCGCCGTTATCCGCCCGAGCGGCAAGGCGACGTGAGCTGTCGATCCGGGTAGCCGGACGCATTCCGGTCTCTGGCTTGATTGGCTGGGGTAAATCGGCAGGCTGATCACCTGCCCTGGTATTTACACGCGCCCAAAGGCAGGTCTGGCCCGGTTGTAGCGCCAAGTGGGCCGTCACCGGATTGCCCGGCGCCAGCGTGAACGGGGTGCTCAGTACGCGCCCGTGGCTATCGACAAACACGGCGCTGTCGCGCAACTTGATGTTGCGTTCGTTACTCAGGGTTGCGCGCCAGATGATGTAGGGGGCCACTGGCAGACCCAGCAGCGGGTGCGCATCCACGCGCAGGTGGATGCCCGGCTGCAAATGGGTGTCGGCCAGATCAGCTGGCAATGCCTGGGCATTGAACAGCGTTGGAGAGACGATGGGCACAGGCATCACAGACCCTCCCGTTCCAATAGCGATGGCACACGGCCTAGGCGGCGACTGCCGCTGACCTGACCATGTGGCGTGGTAAAGCTCAGGCTAAGCACCGGTTCAGTTGAGGCCGGTGGAGAAAACGCCGCTGTGGGGCGCAATAGCACCCGTGTCCAGCGGCTATTGGCTCGGTAGAGCGTCATGCTCTGCGTGCCCACTGCGGCCGAGACCGGCGCTATGCGCACTCCGGTCTGCGCTTGGCCAGAGACAATCACCGTCAGTTCGCGCTTCATGGGCTCCAAGCTGTCTACCAGCAGGCCCTCAATGCGCCAAGTGGTACTCGCAGCGTCAAAGCGCCACAGCACATAACTCTTGGGCTCTTGTAGCGGCAGAGCCAGGGTTTCGGCGTCGATAGCTGCCAGCGCAGTGTCAAGTGCCGCGTCACCTTCTACAAAACCGCCGGCCGGCAACACCGCTGCTTCTGGCAAGATCAGGTCGTCTGGCAAGAACAGATTCGTCTCGCTGGCCGAGTAGCCCAGCGCGTCCAGCATCTGGGCTGGCGTGGCATAGCGTGAGGTGCGAAAACGCGTGGCCAGCACCACTGCGCGGTCACTGCCCTTTTTGGTCACCACATTCAGGTCATAGTCGGACTCGGGCTCCAGCGGTGCGGTCACAACCAGACTGGCGCCACCCATGGGACCACTGCCGGGCAAACAGGGTGCCTCATCAAGTTTCTCGTTGATGAGCTGGTAGCCCACCGGTTGCAATTCACCGGGTAGCGCCAACCAGGTCATGATGAGCGGAAGAGGTGCAATCGCGTCAATGAGGTCATCCGCCGTTTTCTGTGGCTTGGGGTCGGTGCGGCGGATTTCGATGTCCAGGGTTCGGCCATACTGTTGCAGCAACTGCTTCACATGTCCGGCCTCGAAATGCGCCCAGATCGGGTCACCAGTGAACTGCATCGCGCGCCCGTCAGCTGGCTCAACGCCGAGCAAGTATCGGCCCACGTCGCGAGCATCAAAAATGTGTTCATTGAGCCCGTCTTGAACGGCAGGTGTGGCACCAAGATCAGGCGCGGTTGCAAAGCGCAGTGTGTCGATGATGGTGGGTGACCACTGGGTCGGGTCGGGATCGGGCGGCGTCTCGTTCGGGTCGGTCGGTTGCCAGACTTGCCAGCTCCAGCCCACTTCCACTTGGTACTGTGTGTCCGGCTCCAGCACGATCTCGCGGCGCTCCTCAACTGGCAGGGCCATCACTGTCGCAAGTAAGGTGGTCAGGGTGGCCT
>JAUPMH010130805.1:0-27869 GCA_032270665.1 Metridium farcimen
GCCATGCTCAAGACCAAAACCCTCTACCAACCGCCCACAACTCAAGCCGCTTGACAGAAACCATAGGGACACCCCCCTACACAAAATAGGGGCTTGGGCGCGGTCCAGGCAGCAAGGGAGCGGTGTATACCGGGGTCAAACCCTTTGAAGAATCGAGCGGCTTGATACGGCGCCAACCTGAACACGGATCAAGTGGATGGATGAAATCGGACATAGGCGGGTCCTGGAACTTCATTGCGGTTCGCCGAATTTCCATGTAACCGAGTTCGTCGAGCAGCAGGAGATCTACCGGCGGCAAGGACGATTGTGCAGATGTAGATCCTTCTCGTCGCGGTTTCTACGAGAACTTCAACTGTGCCTTGCGGTTTGGGACCTGACAACCGTCTCTGAGGACCGCGCGCGCAGGGATCAGCGGCACGCAGGCCTTCGGCGTTAAGCAAGTGGCATGGTCGACTCAGAAACCTACGCCCGCGACGCCACGGTGCGTCGTTGGCTGAATAGGGGCCATCGAAGTGGATGCCGAACCTCAAAATCGATCGGCTACAAGCCTTGCATGCCAGTGCGCATACCGGCTGAGGAGTTTCTGGTTTCTTTAGGACAGAGCTCGGGATTTTCCGCCGTCGCAATCACATCATCAAGGCGGCGTCGGACCTCCGTAAGACTCGTGATCTGCCTGTCAATACGTTCACGCTCGGCGACCAGACGCTCGGAGAAGCCCGCGGGTAGCTCCGCTTCGTTCATACACCTCGGCAGCACATCTCGAACCATTGCGCTTGACAAGCCTGCCGAATAAAGCTGTTGAATGAGTTCGACCCGCGCCACTGCATCGTCTAGATACTGCCTCTGCCCGCCATGATTTCGGGTCGACGACAGCAACTGCTGCTCCTCGTAGTATCGCAGCGCCCTCACGCTCACCCCTGCCCGCTGAGCTACTTCTCCAATCCGCATATCCCATTCCTTACTGCGACTTCATTTTCACACTTGCATGTGACGTTAACGTGAGGTTCTACCGTAGGTGTTGTCGCGACCGAAACTGGTCGACGTTCCCGTCAGTCGCCACCGAGCCGGTGGCGGTACAGGGCGTCAAACTCCGCTATATGAAAGGCTTTACGTTGTGAGAGCAGTACAGTACCGAGCCTACGGTGGACCCGAGGTCCTCGAAGTCACCGACGTTCGGGACCCGAAGATGTTCGCGGATCTCATTCTAGTTCGTATCGAGGCGGCAGCACTAAACCCTGCCGATTTGGCTTTTCAGAGCGGCGCTGTCGATCCATTGGTCGACGCGCTCTTCCCCGTGATACCCGGGTGGGACCTCGCCGGAGTCGTCGAGCAAGTCGGGGCCGGGACAACCGAATTCAGTCCAGGCGACAAAGTTTTCGGCTTCGTGATCGGAAAGGCATTGCACTACGGCACTTACGCCGAAAAAATTTCTGCCGAACCTAGGCAACTGTTCCGCAAGCCGGAGAATCTGAGCTGGGCCCAGGCTGCCGGACTCCCCGTCGCTGGCCTGACTGCCTATCAGGCGATTGTGCACGCGCTGAAGGTCACAGCGGGCGAGGTCGTACTGGTACACGGGGCCGCTGGCGGTGTGGGACATCTCGCGGTGCAAATCGCTGCGGCACGCGGCGCGCACGTTATCGGTACAGGCTCCGACGCCAGCCGAGATTTCATTGAGTCGTTAGGAGCGACGCCCGTGCGTTACGGCCCGAACCTTGCGGAGCAGGTGTGCGCGATCAGCTCGAGCGGTGTCAACGCCATCCTCGATACCGCAGGGCGCGGAGCGCTTACTACAACCAACGAGTACGCAGCTCCTTCCGCCCGAGCAGCCACGATCACCCGATCTACGGCGGACCATCCCGGGACGATCGATGTATACCTAAAGCTCGACGGTGACGACATGTCCCGGCTCATCGATCTGGTTGAAGATGGCAGTGTGACGGTTCACATCGATCGCATGTTTCCCCTCGAAGACGCCGCGCAAGCCCAACGACTGCTGGCCGAAGGCCACACGAAGGGCAAAATCGTGCTCGCCATTTGACTGCCAATTCCACGAAGTGCGGTCGCGAGGAGGACCGAGCGAGTCGTAAGGTTCGGTCTTGGCTACGCATCTGAATTGGTATACGAGCAAGTGGTCGGCCCATTGACGACGGGGGTACAGCAGTGCCGGATCTCAGTAACGATCAGGTGATCGATGAACTCCAGTACCTAAGCGGAAGGCATACGACGTCGCGGCTAGCGGGGTCGAAGGCTTGGAGATCATTGTCGCAGAACTGAATTACTATTTGAGCGAATTTTGGGATCGCTGCCGAAATCGCAACCTACCGAGAGGAGGGGAGCCGACGTCGAATCCACACGCGCGACCGGTTGGTGGCCGATCGTATCCAGACCTACGACCGCAGACCAACAGCATGCGCTCGCAAGGACTCCTGATCGACGGACCACATACCTGGCCGACGTGTGCAGGTCCCACTCGCCTTCGTCACAAGCGCGACACCTGGACAGTTGAGATCAGCCAACAGCCGATCAACCATGCCGGCCAACTCTTCTCCCACACGCATGTAACACGGTCAAAATCACTGTGTCCGCGGGACTTCGAAAAATTTCGCCTGATCTGACCCCTTGCGTTGAAGGCCTTAGTCACTTGCGCTCTCGGAACGAGTCGAGTGAAAAAAAACTTCCCGGCCGAAAGTTCGGTGTTCGACAATGCGGTATCACGCCGTCCCTACCTTGGCGCGAATCGATTGCTTGATGACCAGCTAACCAGCCAGCATGTCAAGGGGCAGCGCTATGATCGCACTAACGGAATGGAGACGACGGTCCACTGCCTGCAGCCTCACCCGGGTTCGCCGCACGCGCTCTCGGGCCGAGTTGCTCCACTAACCACGCCAGGCTCTCGGGTCCCCGCGAGTTGCTCGAGACAACGTCGATTCCAGCGTCGACAAGCCAACACGACCACCGCCCCACCAATGTCGCTACTGCCGATGATGCCGACGGTCTCACTCACTGTTGTCTCCTGGTCATGGCGAATGGACGGTTCAGGTGACACGTCGTACCGGCATCGAAACCGCGCCCTGCGCTGACCTCGATTACCCTAATTGGTAACTACTTTCACGAATGTCCAATCGGAGGACCATCGCCGAGCGGGCCGATGTCACCCACATGTTCTGCACAAGATGCCTCAACCGTGCGTCGACACGTATTGGCGGTAAGTCCGCGTGACCGGTCCGTCTCTTGGGCTGTTCATCATTCGCATCTGTCACGCAGCGTTGACGCTTCCCGCGTGCTGTCTGACGAATGCAAAGTTGCGAGACCCCGATCAAGCATCGGAACGAGCGAGAGATGGCCGACTCCCACCCGCGCATCGCCGCAAGCCTCCTGCACCTGCGCATGAAATGCCGATACTCGACGCCACGCATCCCCGACGTGCGGGCGCCTTCGTCAATCGATTAAACTCCAGGTCCGAAACTGTAGGTCATTCGAACATAATTTTGAGTAGCCCATCCTGACGCGCCATTACCTGCCGGTAGGCTTCTTCTCCTTCAGACAACGAAAATGTGTGTGTGAACACCTTCTCCGGATGTATGATTCCCGACTGCAACATGGGAATAATTTTCGGCCAGTAGACCGGGATTTCAGTAAGCATGTTCGCCCGAACCGTAACTCCATTCAATGCCGCCGTGAACGGAATCGTCATATCGAAGTGTCCGGCGCCGAGCACGCTGACGGCCCGGCCGATACCAACGATCTGCATTGCGAGATCGACAGTTCTTTGGCTTCCGACCGCTTCTACTACCGAATCGATCATCTTTCCCGAGGTCTTCTCGCCCAGCACGGCTGGCAAATCATCGGGAAGTAACGCCACGGCACCAAGGGTCGCAGCGCGCCTCCGCCGTTCTTCGACAGGATCCACTGCATAGACGACAGATGCCCCCATCATGAACGCCAATTCTGTCGCCATCAATCCGATGGGACCCAATCCGATGATCGCGACACTATTTCCTGGCTGAATCTCAGCTCCAACACACGCGGCAAAAGCTGTGACCAATCCATCAGTCAACAGTACGGCCTGTTCGCGACTAATTCCTTCCGGAACTATCTGGGCGTTGAAGTCAGCCGCAGGAACACGAATCGCCTCAGCTTGACAGCCTTCCAAGCTTTGGCCGATCCCGTAGACATCGGTCGCTCCATTTTCACATCTTTTCAGTCCGCCCGCCAGACAGCTTCGGCAAATACCACACGCTACAATTCCCGAAAGCATGACCTCGTCGCCGACTCGGAGGGTCCCTACGTGCCTCCCCACTTCCACGACCTCACCGACTGCCTCGTGTCCGATACCGTAGACGTCTCGAGAAGTCTCCCATGAATCATTCAGAAGGTGCAGGTCGCTGCCACATATCGATGCTCCTTTCATTTTGACGATTGCGTCTCGCGGATCGAGAATCATTGGATCGGGTACCGGTTCATATCTAACCTCATTCCCGTGAACTACCAATGCGTGCATACCGTGCCACCCAGCCTTTATCGTCAGAAATCGAAGTTTTCTATATTTTTTCGAAATGTTGAGAAATGTTGGTTGTACACTTCGCTAATGTGATCCTGAATTGTGTCTAGCCCTCCACTAAAGGAAATACCTGCGATTTCCACGCACAGACCGAGGAGAAATTGGTTCGATAACTCGACGCACTCGCCGACTTTGCGCCAATGATGTCAGAGCAACGCCGACCGTGTGCCGATTTCTCTTCATTCGAATAGTCTTCATATCGCGGTCGATCTCCGAAAGGTTCGTGATCGCGCGCCTCACATATGCAAAACCCGATTCCGGATCCTGAGGTTCCGCGTCAACAGTGCCCTTACCGAAGCGTCTGGCTCGGCCAGAACACGACTTCCGCGTAGGGCGCCAATCGTGTCGAATCACACGGAGAAGACACTAGAAATTATGCGCCCAACAATGTGTACAGCTCATCCGGACTGCGCGAAGGCTCAGTGCCGTCCCAGGTACGTGCGGCGCCGCGGATGAGGTCGGAAACCCTCAGTAGCAAATCGTTGGTCCCTGCATCGGCGACTTCAATAGCTGTCCCGTCGTGACTCGACGAGCGAAAATAGCAAAATTTCGCGAATCCGTCGACCTCCCCGCTACAGTCTGGTGTGTATCCAGCCTTCGCCCATCGAACTAGGTCTGATTCATAGTCTGTCGACCACGTCGAAATATGATGTAGGCCTCCGCTTGGATTGGCGATGATGAAATCCAGATACGGAGAAGGCGTTCCCTTATCGTGGATCTGAATCAATTCGAGCTGGATTTCACCAAAATTCCCTAGGGCGACATCCATAGTTGGCAGCTCTGTGGAGTCTCCGTAAGAGAAGGTTTTGATCGGCAATCCAGTGAATCGATAGAACGGACCCACTCCCTTTGCTGCCCAGTTCACAATTGCTTTGTCCAGATCGGGAACAACGTAACCATTTTGTCTGTACGCCCCGAATATTACGCTCATATATTTGTGTCCGTTTCTAATCGCCGGGAGAATACCGATGTAACACGACCGAATATCAAACTGATACCGGCGTCGACTTCAACTGCCTTTCAACTGACCGGAAGTATCGAAATCCGGTTAGTAATTCTCGTCGAACCATAGTGAGCATTTCCTACATCACGACGGAGGTGTCCACTTAAAGGCATCCCGACTGCGTGTAGATCGGCGCGGCAACTCCGAAACATAATTCAGGATTCGACAGTGCCCGATGTCAGGCAATGAAGGTAGCCCGACAAGAGGAACCCTCAATCCGGCCCGCCGACGATCTACAACTCATTAGCGCCGCTCAAGCTGAACGGCGTTAAGGGCTGTAGCAGCGCACCCAGTCGCTCTTTAGCGTCCTTAATCGTCACGTAATCTTCCACCGGCACTTCGACGACTTCACCGTAGGCGCGATTCTCATAAACATGCTCGCCGATCATGCGCCCGCGCTCGTCATATGGCCAGATCATGGCAAAATGTTGACGGTGGTTGTAATACCCGTCGGGCTCTACATCTGTAATTCCGATATCAATAAGATCCTTCCCTCTTTTGAAAGTGTTGAAAATCGAATCCGAGGAGAATCCCCAATCTGCAACCATTAGCTTTTCATCTTCCACGACGATTGCCGTGGTGCTAGTCTCGGCCATGTTCTTATACACGTCTTTTACCTGGTCACCCTCAATTTTGACCCCGTCCCACCCGGCGATATTAAAGTAATAGATGGGATGTTCGACCGTCATTTCTGGATCAAATATCCCTTCCCAGTCGCCACAGACCTCAAGAATCGCGTGTCGGCGATAATTCTCGATAATTCTCCGATGCAGTGGATTCTCCAACGTCTCGAGGAGCCGCGTCGCTGCGCTGATTGTTACTGCAATGTCTTTCTTAGCCATTTTTCCTCCTTGATTACTGAATTAGTTAGACATATCGTTCAGCCTGGGGCAGATACCGAATCGCGAACAGCCGCTGTCGTCATTGCGAAGCACTCCTTAATTTGCGGTCTTCCACAAGTTGCCGAGGCAGCGACTGACAACACCGTCGGCGACAGGTCATGTCGGATCCTCGGTTTGATGCCACCCCTTGTTGCATTGCTCCACATCGTCGAAGGGGGCATCAATGCGGCGGCAGCGGCTCGCTCGCACCGAGGACACACCCCAAGAGACGCGGATCACATGTTTAATTTAACTGAAATTTGAATACTGGTCAATGCTCGGATTTGCGTCGACTGATCTGCTCTCGATCTAGTGGTCCCACATAATCGAGACGCCACTTGCCCCAGCAATGAAAAGGGTTTCAGTACAATGCTTTTAAAGCGCAACTGCGTCTTTCGGCGACATGCAAAGCAGCGGAGGCTTTGTTGCCCCTCCCCGCGCGGAAGGGGGCGGATCTCGGCCGTACCGTCCAGACGGATCACGACTACCCCGCACCCGCACCCAAAATCTGGTTTCCATTTTCGCGCGAGGGTTGATTGACGAGTCGATCCATGGAGAGGAGGATTTTCGCTGACTGGGCGGCCGACTACGGTTCCGAGGAGTATAAAACACGCTCGTCAAGCCGGTTTCAGATGCTGATCGGAAGTTCTACCCAGAGCAAGCGCTCCCGCCTAGACACAGCCGGCGATGCTGCGATGGTCGGTTTTGAAGTCAATTACCGCTGTGACAGATCCGGGATCCAGAGACTACGGAGGAGTATGTCCAGCCGCGCGGGCAACGCAATGGATACTCCCCCAGTGCGCGCAGACTGACAACCCCCACTAGCAGGGGCAGCTTTCCGCTGTCCGGGGCCCGACCTAGGGCGTGAGGAGCGCAACTGGTGCCGCCTGAATCCCGCGGGGAGCCGACGTCGAAGCGTCACCACGGGTCACGCAGGCTCCGCAGACAATCCCCGCAACTTTCGTCGCATGAGCTTTCCGCTGGAGGTCGTCGGCAGTGATTCGACGAAGTGAACAGCACGCGGCACTTTGTAGGCTGCCAGATGGTCGCGGCAGTACCGAAGAATGGTTTCGGCCTCGGGCATTGCCCCGGCGGCAAGAACGACGTACGCAATGGCGACCTCCCCCTTCACCTCGTCCGACTCCCGGCCGACAGCGACCAGGGCTACCGTCGGGTGGCCGATGAGTACTCGCTCGATCTCCGCCGGATACACGTTGTAGCCGCCGGTGATAATCATGTCCTTAAGCCGATCTACGACGAAGAAGTGGCCATCCCCGTCGTGGGTGGCTACGTCGCCGGTATGAAGCCAACCGTCACGATCGATCGTCTCGGCGGTCGCCTCGGGGTTGTTGTAGTAGCCCATAGTCACGATCGGTCCGCGCATCAGCAGCTCGCCCGGCTCGCCGACACCGCACTCTCGTCGGAGGTCTTCGGGATCGGCAACCTTTGCCTCCACGCCCGGCAGCGCGACGCCAATCGATCCTTGAACATTGGGAGCGTGAAAGGCGTGGGTTGTGCCGAGGCCGGAAAGCTCGGTCATACCCCATAATTCAATTAGAGGCGCCCCACTGCGCTGTTCCCAGGCATCGATCAGAGAGTTGGCAATGGTCTGCCCGCCTACGGTGCTACGGGTAAGTGAGCGGAGGTCAGCCCCAGCAAGCGACGGTTCGGCCAACAACATCGCGTACATAGCCGGCACGCCTTCGAAGAGCGTGGCCTTGTGCAGTTGGATTCGATTCAGGACGCCGACGGTGTCAAATCGCGTCATCAATACGACGGTCCCTCCGACGAGGAAGGTGCTGTTAATCGCTACGTTGCCGTATACGTGTGGTGCCGGCAGCGCGGTCACCACGACATCATCTGATGTACGTGCATGCATCGTGGCGGTATAGGCACAGTTGAGCACCAACGAACGATGCGACTGCATTGCGCCCTTCGGGTGGCCTGTGGTGCCTGAGGTGTATGCAATACAGGCCAGCGCCTCGGGATCGGCGGAGCAGGGTTCGAAGGTGACATCTTCCTCGATCGCGACCAATTCTGCGAACGGTTCAGCCGCAAAGGATGTTTCGTCAAATGAGACGATTAGGCGTAGTGAGGGAACTCCGGAGAGGGCCGTGCCAACCGCCTCAAGCCGTTCACCGGAGGCCAGCAGCACGGAAGTCCCAGCGTCCGTGAGCACAAACGCGACCTCCTCGCCTGTGAGCATCACATTGAGCGGGTTCACGACGGCCCCCGCCTTGAGAGCACCGTGGTAGCTCACGATCCATTCCCAGCGGTTCTGAGAGAAGATCGATACTCGATCGCCGGGGAGGATTCCACGGGCGATCAGCGCCTGGGCCAACCGACTGGACTCGTAATCGAGTTCTGCGAACGTCATGCTGCGCTCGTCGGTCATCAGAGCGACGTGCGCTGGCCGCCTGGCGGCAAGCCGGGGCAGGAGCTGCCCGAGCCCGTCGAGTCTGGCTGGGGGGTACGAGATGGCAGGAGGGGGAACAGGTTTGTCCAGCATGGCGCAAAACTCCTCGGGAGCGGTCGGAACAGCGAGTGGCACGCTCTTTCTATCCCGGTTGTTGCACCGCGCGTCACCTCCTTAAGGAGGGCCTTTCCCGCTGGAACCTGGCGACTAGATCGTCGACGGCGCCCTTCAACCTGTGCCCGCGGCAATCGGGCTGGGCACGAGGCGCATTCGGGGGCTACGCCCATTGACCACGATGGGGGGCCTATAGGAGTCCGCGCTGATAGGCGGCAGCAATCGCCTCGGCCCGATTGCGAACGCACAGTCGTTGCATCGTCTCCTGCCAGTACGCCTTGACCGTGGTGAGTTGTAGTCCCAACTGCTCGGCAATTTCGCCGTTGGTCATCCCGGTTGCGACTCTTATCAGGACGTCATGCTGCCGCGCGGTCAGCACTGTGGGGTCGTCAGCACCTTCGTCGAAAGGCATACCTTGCGCTACCATCCAGATGAGGCGTCGCAAACGCGCCGGCGGCGTGTCCTTTGCAAGTGTTGCCCACGCACCCGCGGCGCGGGCGTTGCGTACGTGCGGGTGATGGGGGTCGGCGGTGAAGAGCAGGATACGCGCAGAAGGCGCGGCGCGAGTCAGCGCTTCGACTGCAGTCACAACATCGGTGTCGGGCAATCGGACGTCAAGAAGTACGACGTCGGGTTTGACGCGGGCAACGGCTGTGATGGCTTCGTGTAGTCCATTCGCTCCGCCTGCGAATCGCAACTGCGGGTCGTCGGCGAGCACCAGCTCCATTCCCTGTGCGACTATCGGATGATCGTCTACGACGAACACTGTGGTCACAGCGGAATCCTTACTCGCACTGTGAAACCCGTTTCGTCGTCCTCACTGACGTGGGTGAGAGTTCCGCCGACCCGCGCAATCCGCTCCTCTGCGCCGCCTAGACCAACCCCCGGCACCAAGTTCACCGGGGCTGACCCATCGTTGGACACCGCAACAGCAAGTTGATCGGGTAAGCCAGAGACGGTTACCGTCACCCGCCGTGCCGTAGAATGACGCTCAACATTGGAGAGGGCGACACCGACGAACCTCGTCACTGCGTGCATTCGAGCGACGTCCAGTGCTGGGACATTGCCAAGAAACAAGGCTGTCGCACGCACTCCGCTGCGTCGCTCAAAGTCCTCCACGATGCCCTGGACTTCGGCTTGTGTGTCTGCGGAGGCAGTCGTATGCCACTCCGAAATCATCGAACGCACGATCGAGTTGACCTGGCTCAGTTGGTCGGCCAGCATGGCGATCTCCTCCGCGATATCCGTTCGCGTGACGCGACGTTGCAATCGTTCGGTGCGAGAAGCGAGGGAAAACAATAGAGCACCGACTCCATCGTGAAGTTCTTCGCTCACTCGTCGCCGCTCGGCGAGCGCCGCCGCGGCCGCGTTGTCACGCGCGGTTTTAGCGATGGTGAGGGCAATACTTGCCCGGTAAGCCAGTTGTTCTACCCTTGCGATCATCTCGTCGCCGAAGCTGCCGATATCGCGACGCCCCACTGACAACACCCCGAGCACTGCATCGCCCACACTCAACGGCACTGCGATCATCCGACAGATCCGCTCTGCATCGATAATTGCGTCGAACTCGTGTGTAATCGACTCGGAGTCAACGTATTCCTCAACCCATTGCACCTTCGCTCGTTCGAACACGCGGCCGGTTAAGCCCTGACCTGAGCGAATATCGAGTCGGGGTAGCGAATCGGTACTTTGACCGAGCACGTGCTCGATAACGATTCCCCCGTCCGGCTCGGGCAGCGCCACCCAGGCGACCGCAGTGCGGCTGGTGGGGCCATCGAGAGCTTCTCGAAGCGTGCACGTCAGCGCTGAGTCTGAATCAAACACGGTACGCACATCGAGGAGCGTCCCCAGCAACGGATCAATCGATTCCCCATTTCGGGTCAACGCTTGCTCCTGCACATTCGTGATGTTCTTCCGATCTCCCACATGTCAGGTCTCCTGATCCTACCTAGCAGAAGCTGCACCGCCGCCTCCGAAAGAGGCGACAGGCAGCGGTTTCCCGTGGCGGTCCGGGTCTGGAAAAGCCTTTGAAGTGGATGCTCGATGGATCAGCGAACCGCCTTTGCTCGGGGGGTTTACCTCGCAGCCGGAGCACGGGTGTGTTGCTTCGGCTACGAGGTACCGCACTGTTGAACCGTGCCCATTTGACAGTATTCGGTTGCAGTCCCTTGCCCTGCCAGGACAGAAGTGCCCACCTCTTGACGTGTTTCATGCCGGAACGGTAGTGTAATTTAATACCAATTAGATTCAGTCGGGAAGCCCCTGGGCAAATCTGGTCGAGAGCGTCTGAGAAGCCGGACGCCCCGCGCGCCGCCCATTTCGATGCGCACGCGCGGTGCAGGTCTACAGTTTCTTCCAGTCAAACCGACTCGTCATTCCTATCCCGTACGCGGGCAGATGGATTCGCGGGACTTTTTCCCTTCGGCTCGATTCAACCATTGGGACGCACTCCGATGAACACAGTGAACGGCAGCAATCAAAAATAGAAAGTAGAGCGCGAAGAGCACTATGCCTACCATCCGGACCGTACCCGCCATCCTTGATGCTGCGGCTGCAGAACGCCCGAATCAGTACTTTCTGACTGTCGCTACGGAACCAGTAGTTTCTCTGACGTTATCGGAGTTTCGTCAGCTCGCTCGGCAGTTTGGATCGGCGATGCAAGGGCTCGGAATCACCATGGGTGACCGAGTCGGAATAATGGGGTCCAACTCAGTCGAGTTCTTACAGGCCTGGTTCGGGTGTCACTTGATCGGCGCGATCGCAGTCCCAATCAACACTGCTCTTCGCGGGGATGCACTAGAACACATAGTCCGACTAGCTGAGCCGAAAATCATTGTGGTGGATACCGCTTACGCCCCTCGTGCGCTCGACGCGGTAGTCGCCGCCTCGGCTGAATGTGACCTCGTGGTTATCGACAAGAACGAACATCCAACCGAGCCATCACTCGTCGCGTCCTCCCGCCAGAAGCGCTTCCATGCTCTCGATTTCACTCGTCCGCTCGATGCCGTGGTGATTCACGAATCGGACATCGCATCGATCATGTATACCTCGGGCACGACCGGCCCGTCGAAAGGCGTTGTATGGACGCACGGGGCAACGCACCATATGGGCTGGGTGCCCGGCGAATCAATGGGCTACGGCCCGGCTGATGTTCTGTACATCTGCCTTCCGCTCTTTCACGCTTCAGCTCTCGTCAATCTGATGTTGACCGGCTTGATGCACGGGGCACGGGTGGTCCTCACCGACCGTTTCAGCGTTCGACAGTTCTGGCCAGATGTCCACAAGTTCGGCATCACTGCAACCAACATTCTTGGCGCGATGGGTGCCATGCTGCAGTCACGAACGCCCGATGACTTCGAACGGAATCACCACCTCCGCACCGCCATGGTTGTCCCCGCACCGGCGGGTACCGCGCAAGTATTTCGTGAACGCTTCGGAATTGACATCGTGCATCCGTACGGCCTCACCGACATCGGATGGATAACCTGGCCTCGCCGCGGCGATCACGTGCCAGAAGGCTCTGTGGGCCGAGCGCATCCAGCCTTCGAAGTCCGTATCGTCGACGACGCTGACAGGTGCGTCGCCGCGGGAGCGCCGGGTGAATTGGTCGCAAGACCGAAACTGCCCTGGACGACACCAATAGGCTATTGGGCAATGCCGCAGGAGACGCTCGATGCACAGCGCAATTTATGGTTCCACACCGGCGATCTCCTACGTCAAGACTCGGACGGTTGGCTCTACTTCGTCGACCGAGCAAAGGACGCCATGCGCCGTCGAGGGGAGAATGTGTCTTCTTTCGAGGTCGAGCAGGCTTTTAGGAAGCACCCCGCTGTGACTGATTGCGCGGCCTACGGAATTACGTCATCCCTCACCGAAGATGAGATTGCCGTGGCACTGGTTCTGCACAAGGGCCAACAGACATGTCACCCCGCTGAGCTGATCGCATTCGTCGAACCGCACCTACCGTACTTCGCCGTTCCGCGATACGTTCGCATCCTGGAATCTCTCCCGAAGACCCAGACGGAGAAAGTTCTCAAGGTGCAACTCCGAGACGACGGCGTGACCTCCGACATGTGGGACGCAGATGCAGCGGGTATTCGAATATCTCGATAGGTTCACGTTCTCGGGAAAGTGAACGCCTGTCTCGGAGGATCCATTCAGCTTGTAAATATTTTCGCCGTCGTCGGCGAAATGCAGAGGTGTTCGTTTCCAGTGTTCCCTAGAGAGCTATGGCAAACATTCGAAGCGCACTGTCATCCGGTAATCTTCCACCGCTTGGCAGCTCTCCCGGCACGAACAAGATCTGCTTCGTGGTCGTCCATTCCATTCCCATGGTCTCGAGTGCACCAGCCTGCTCCGCACCGATGACCAGTCCGGGCTTCGCAGAATTCAATGTTGCTGTAAATCCACGTGAATGCCCAGCCCCAGCCCTTACTCTGAGCTTGCCGCAGTTTGTTGCCGCGACCAAAAAGAACTATCGAACTCGTCGTGCAGGCCAAGGGCCTGCCTTCGGCGAAGAGGACTATTCGGGCTGCGACCATCCCTCGGTTGCCTTCTCCTCCCCGGCCGCTGTCAGACGTCTCGACTCGTCTCGGCAGATCTTCGATCTGGAGCACTCCCGAATTTGCACTCTGCTTGTCACACCTTCCTCATATGCCCACGCCATAATGCATCGTGGATTTCGCGCTTCGCGATTTTTCCCGTGCCGGTCTTGGGTAGGTCGACGACGATCTCGACGATCTTCGGAACTTTGTATCCCGCAACCAGCGAACGACAATGGGCTACAACATCTTCGGCGGTCACCTGGGCGTCTGGTAGCAGCGAGATGACCGCCACGATTTTCTCGCCCCATTTTTCGCTGGGGGCTCCTACCACTGCAACCTCGCGAATCCCGCTCAGCGTCGAGATCACGTTCTCCACTTCGCGCGGGTACACATTGAAGCCGCCCGTGATGATCATGTCCTTCTTGCGATCCACAATAAAGAGAAAGCCATCTTCGTCAAAGTATCCGACGTCGCCGGTTTTCAGCCATCCATCGGCGCTGAGCACCTCCACTGTCGCCTCCGGTAGTCGCCAATAACCAGGCATCACTTGTGGACCGGCGGCAACGATCTCTCCGATCTCCCCGACGGACAACTCATTGCCGCTGGGGCTGACAATTTTCATCTGCACGAACCGGTTTACTCGGCCGGCGGAGGCCAAACGTGGCAATCGCCCTCCAATCGATTCCGTAAGGTGGTCCTTCGGTTGGAGGGCGGTCATGGGCAACGGCGACTCTGTTGATCCATAGAATTGGATCAAGACAGGGCCGAAAATCTCCTGCGCATTTGCGAGCCGGTCGGGAGCAATCGCGGATCCGGCATACGGAATTTGCCGAATGCCACTGACGTCGCACGGCTTGCCTGCGGCGGTGCAATCACCGAGGTAGTCGGCCAGCATGGTGATTTGCGTGGGGACCATTGGCAGTATGGTGACACCCTCCACTGCAACTGCGTTCGCGACCTCTTGGACGCCGAATGTCGCCCGTAGAATGTTACATCCGCCGACGGCAAACACGGCGAGAGCGACCGTGCCACTGAAGTGACTAAGCGGTGCAGTGTGGAATGCGATGTCTGCGCTTGTTAGTCCGGTCATTTCAGCCAGCAAGTTCCGAGTCATTGCTCCTACACCAATTCCCGTGCAGCGGACCCCTTTCGGCTTTCCAGTAGAACCGGAGGTATACATTAGCCACTGATCTTTGTCCGAGACAGATGGCTTAAAATCGCCGTCCTCCGATCCCCCCGCGCCGTCAGCGACGAGATCCTCGAACCGCACTGCATCCTCGACACTGTCGCCGATGACTATGAGGTGTTTGAGACTGGGGGGCAGCCAGGACCTTCCAGCAGTGGCCAACCACTCGCCATCTACAACCGCGACGACCGGGTCGGCATCGATGAGTATGCCGGAAAGCTCCCGTGGGTGCAGTCGCGTAATCGGACCGACGCGAACGAAACCGCCGATATAGCAGGCATGGTCAACCTCGACCCACTCGACCGAATTGGCTGCGATCACCACAACACGATCCCCGGATCTCACACCTAGCCTCGACAAGCCTCGTGCCAGACAGGTCGCACGGTCGCGGAGTTCTCCGTAGGTGAGCTGACGGCGTGGGTCAATCACAGCTGGCCGTTCGCTGTACAGTTCGTAGCTTCGTCTAAGTCGCTCCCCAATTGGCAGTAGCTCGTCAATCGGAGTTGTAGTCGGGTCGCTCATCGGAGCCTCCAGTTGCCACGTGGCATTCGATTTCAAGTTAGGTCAAAGTAAAACTCGGGCAAGAAACGAACACCTCTCCATTTCGCCTGGCGATTCTGTGCCATTTTCACGAACCACCACGCTGGCGCGTCCATCCGAATACACCCGCGTCGATCCTGGGACACACCGACACTCGCCTCGTGCGGCGGCCAGATGTCGGGCATCCACCCGCGAACCTTCGCATCGGACACCCCACGGTTTTGCAGAGAGATGGACCATCCACACGAACTACTATAATCTACATTAAATAAAAAACGCATCCTCGATGATGCGCCTGCACCATCGGACTTCCGGAGAGCTCATGCACGAGAATCTTGCCGACCCGCAGTCGATCACCATGACGGCCGATGACAATCAGCTGCGTTCAGCGGTGAGCGAAGCCAACATCCCCCTTCTACTCCTCGTGTTGGCGCAATTCACGACCGACCCCAAGTGGCTCAACCATCCATATCGCCCGACCCGCACCGTCGCCCTGTACGACAACGACGATGGAGGCCTGTCGGAAAACCTACAGACCGAAATCAGACAAGCCGCATACGAAGTGATCCGGAAATGGCGCGACGGGGCGTCCGAACTTCCTCCGCCTCCTACGGGACACCGTCTCATCGAGATGGTGTCAACGTCGCTGGGTGAGCAGATACCGCCTGAATACGCGGAATCGATGGCCGAAGAGGCAGGCTTCGTCGAGCGACCGGGAAGGTTCTGGCCTGGCGATGGCCGCACTCGCACTGCTGCGTTCAACGTGCTCATCATCGGTGCCGGACCATCTGGTGTCGGCATGGCGGTGACACTGACACGGCTCGGTATCCCGTTCACGATTCTGGAGAAGTCCCCGTCGATCGGCGGTGTGTGGGCACATAACGACTATCCGGGCGCGGGTGTCGACACCCCCGCGCACATCTATTCTTTCTCGTTTGCGCCGCGCCGCGGATGGACGCAGTTTTATGCTAAACAACCGGAGATCCAAGCCTATTTCCAGAGTGTGGCAAGCAAGTTCGGCGTCACCGAACGGATTCGTTTCGACGCTGAGGTGGTCCGGTGCGAGTGGGATGAGGGTGCAATGCAGTGGCACGTCTACGTCCGTGCCGCTGACGGGACGGAGGAGCAACTCGACGCTTCTGTCGTGGTCAGCTGTGTCGGGGTCTTGAGCCGCCCGGCGGTCCCGAAGATCGACGGCATCGAGCGCTTCGATGGGGCGGTCTTCCACTCCTCGCAATGGGACCATTCGCTCGACCTGACCGGCAAGCGCGTCGCAGTCGTTGGTACCGGTGCGACATCCATGCAACTGGTACCGGCGATTGCGGATCAGGCAGAAACTGTTTTCGTTTTCCAGCGTTCACCGCAGTGGATGGCGCCGAATCCGAACTACAAACGGCAAACCTCGGACGGCGTGTTGATCATGATGGAACAAGTCCCCTTTTACCAGGCGTTCTATCGTCTTCGCCAGATCTGGCAGTTTCAGGACAAACTGCTGCCAAGCCTTCGGCGGGACCCGGACTGGCCGCACAAAGACCGGTCGGTCAACGCCGACAACGACAAGACTCGGATCTTCTTCACCGACTACATCAAGAAGAAGCTCGGTGACCGTACGGATCTTCTCGACAAAGTCCTACCGACCTATCCGCCGTACGGCAAACGCATCCTGATGGACAACGACTGGATCGAGACGATCAAGCGTGACGACGTCGAATTGATCGCGGATTCGGTGACCGGCGTCGACGCGCGAAATATTCACACCACTACCAGCGGTTCGCGTGAAGTCGATGTGATTGTCATGGCAACTGGCTTCGAAAGCTCGAAGATGCTACACCCCATGGATATTCGTGGACGAGATGGTGCCGTTCTCCGTGAGATTTGGAAAGAAGATGACCCGTTCGCCTATTTGGGTGTAGCGGTGCCGTCGTTCCCCAACTTTTTTATGGTTGGTGGGCCCCACACCGCCGGCGGACACGGCGGCAGCGCTCTCTTCTCTGCGGAAGTATCGATCTCGTACATAGCGCAGTTGCTCACCCGGATGGCTTCTGACGGGCTCGGATCCGTCGAGGTGAGGGGCGACATAACTAAGGAATACAACGAGAAAGTCGACGCGGAGCACGAAAAACTCATCTGGAGCCACCCTGGCATGACGGTCTGGTACAAGAACGCACGTGGCCGCGTCATCGCAAACATGCCATGGCGCGGCGTCGACTTCTGGGCCATGAGCAGGGAACCCGACCTCGCCGACTACGTGATCGAAAAGGTCACGTGAAACCCGACAGCTACCGCCGCTAAAGCGAAAGAAGCACATACATGAACGGACCTTTGAGAAACGTACGGGTAATCGAGCTTGGAGGAATGGGACCCGGCCCCTTCGGCGCAATGCTCTTAGCCGAGATGGGCGCTGACGTCGTGCGCGTCGATCGGACCGGGGGTGGAACAGGGTTCCCAGGAGATCCGCGACTGGATTCGCTCAATCGAGGCAAGCGGTCGATCAGTCTCAATCTCAAGAAGCCGGAGGCCGTATCCGCGCTTCTCGACCTCATCGCCACGGCCGATGTAGTCATCGATCCGTTCAGACCGGGAGTAGCCGAGCGTCTAGGGATTGGTCCCGCGGAGTGTCTTGCGCGCAACCCTGCACTCGTCTACGCACGAATGACTGGATGGGGTCAAGATGGCCCTCGCTCCAATGACGCTGGCCACGACATCAACTACATCTCCGTGACGGGAGCACTGAACGCCATAGGGACCGAGTCGGGCTCCCCCCAGATCCCACTCAACTTGCTCGGAGACTTCGGTGGCGGTGGAACATATCTTGTCATCGGAATCATCTCTGCCTTGTACGAGGTGAAGTTGTCCGGTCGTGGCCAGGTCATAGATGCAGCAATCATCGATGGAGTGACTCATCTACTGACCAGCATTCTCGGCATCCGCGCCGCCGGCGCGTGGTCGGACCAGCGGGAGTCGAACTTCCTCGACGGCGGCGCACCCTTCTATCATGTGTACAAAACCGCTGACGACAAATTCATGGCAGTAGGCGCCATCGAGCCCAAGTTCTACGCAGTGTTACTTCACACACTCGGCGCACATGCTGACCCGGAACGGCAGCAGAGCCAAGAAGATTGGCCGAAGACAACCGAACTGTTCGCGGAGATATTCGCAACTCGCACCCAAGACGAATGGGTCGATGCATTCGCCGGAGTCGACGCGTGCGTCACACCTGTAAAAACCTTCGCCGACGCCGCCCAGGATCCTCAAGTGGCCGCGCGGCGTGCCCTGATCGACACAGACGGGATTCTCGAATCCGGTGCTGCACCGAGATTCTCGCTCTACGACGGAACCACATCCCGGCGGCCTCCCACTCCTGGAGAGCACACACTCGCTGTCCTTCAGAGTTGGGGTATTCCAAACGGAGCCGACCTGATCGCCACAACGGCGGCGTTTCAGGCTCCTTGCGATCCGTGCGGTAGTCGGTCTTCGGCTCCACATTGCACCGCCAGTTAGAAAGTCACGAGGAGAAAAATGCAGGAATCACAGAACGAAAAGGAGCCAATGGTGCGCCACACCGAGCGGTGGGCACTCATTGCCGGTGCGTCTGGGGGGATCGGGAGAGCCATCGCCGATCTACTTGCAAGAGACGGATGGAATCTACATCTTGTCTATCGTTCCAATAGGGACGAAGTCGAGGCGGTAGCAGAAGCTGCAGCGCAACACGGACGTTCGACCTCGATCTACCAAACGGATCTGACCGATCCTGAATCTACGGAAGAGGTAGTGCAGCGAGCGCATTCCACCGCCCCGCTGTCCGCGGTCGTCTATGCCGCCGGTCCACACATACCGATGAAATACATTGCCGAACAAAGTGCCGAGACATTCGGTAACACAATCAATTCTGATCTGAACGCGTGCTTCCACCTGCTACGCCCGGCGTTGAAACCCCTCCGCCAGACGCAGGGCGCGATCGTGGCAGTCACGACCCCAGCTGTGGATCGCTACGCGAAGCGCGACATCCTCTCGGCGGTACCGAAATCAGGCATCCGCGCTCTGATCCGCGGAATCGCTGCAGAAGAGGGGCGATTCGGTGTACGGGCAAATTCAATTGCTGTGGGCTTACTCGAGGGCGCCGGCATGTGGGACGAATTGATCGCCCGCGGCGACTACACACCTGAGGTTCTCGAAGTCGCCCGTCACAACATCCCACTGCGCCGATTCGGGGACGTCAGTGACATCGCCGAAGCCGCACGATTCATGCTGTCCTCGGGCGCGGGATGGATCACCGGCCAGACACTCGCAGTCGACGGTGGATACAGCGTGTGACACTGACCATGGACATGGTCCCCGGTGACCTCACGTCGAGAACACGTTTGCAACCTGGCGCCTGACCCGGGTCATGAACGAGTCTTCGCTGCGGCCGTGCGTGGGCTACGGCGCTGTGGTCGGGCTGGCTCAGCCGTGTCGGCTAGACCAATTCCGTGGCGAACCAAGCTCTGTGCAGTAGTGATAACGTCCTCCAGTCGGCCGCTCGTGGGATCCCACCACTCAGCCGCCCAGTTGAGTGCCCCGATGACCAACATGCGAGCAGCACGGATGTCGAGCTCTGGACGCAGAAGTCCGGCAGACTCAGCTTCTTTGAACAATTGGCGCCACACGCTCCCGTACTCTTCCTGTTCTGCGAGCTGGCGGGCGCGCATGCCCTCCGGCAGCTGACCCGAATTGCGAATCGCAGCGGTGGTCAGGTCAGATGCGTGCAGGACATACTCGAGATGTGCGGCGACTGCTGCCGAGATCCGGTCCATCGGAGGCGTGCCCGAGGGGAGTCGTTCAAGAACCTTGCTCACCTGCACACGGATTAATTCGGATCCGGAGCGGACCACTTCCTCGATCAACGCTTCACGTGAATCGAAATAGTAGTAGATGGCCGGCGCCTGCAGGTCTGCCACGCGGGCAACGTCCGACAGTCGAGTCCCCGCGTATCCCTTTTCGCTGAGAACCTGGGCGGCGGCAGTCACGATGCGCGAGCGTGTGCGTGCGGCCTTGTTTTCCTGATGTTCGCTGAGTTCGATCAGGTCGTCCGCAGGTTTCTTCGACATGTCACAGATTCTAATCAAAGTTCAGCGCGGGTACGCGACCGCGAGGAAAATCGGTGTTCTGTGCTTGCATATTCGCCTACGAGACTTCAAATCAGTGCCTGAAGTCGACGTGCATCCACGGGCAACTCACAACTATCGGCGCGAAGGCGACAGTCCGTCGGACAACCTATACCAATCTTCAATGAGTCTGCGGGCCGTGGCATTTAGGCACCATCCTGGCCAACGTGACTGAACGGGCCAGCCAACTTTCCGCCTGGTCAAGTCAGCGCCTCGGAGCCTCTTGCAGAGATCGGCGGGGGTGAGCAGCGTCTTGCGGGACACCTCCGGGTATTCATCCTTTGCGGTGTGCAACGTCCTCCGAACGTATTCGGACCCCACCTCGTTCGCGCTTGTCATTGCAAAGAACAATGAATTGGCCGACGAAGGTATATGTCTGGGTCGTCAACCGATTCCCACACATGCTTTCCGGACCTAAAACGCGTTGAAGGCTCTATCTTCAACCGTGCGAAGCCGAATATGCTGACTCCCTGAGTGATTGGTGCACTGAGCGGCCTACCAACCTTGCCGCGAGGTACGGCCCGAATTGTTCGAGAGGTCAAGCAAGGGCCATTTTCACAAAGCACCCAGGCTTTGCGTTGACATCACAACGTCAAGACTTAGGGTGTGAACCTACAGCGATCATGATCCGTCCAAACGCAATATTCACAATCCCGGTGCAACACGCGGCCCCCTGGACTGCGCGCACCAAGGACAAAGCCTTTGTGCTCACGAAGATTCGAGGCCGCTCGAATGCGCTGGCACAGGACCCGAGAGCAATTCGATCAAGACACCGTTTGCCGACTTCGGATGAATTACTATTCGCGATTCAGTCTCAGGCCCAGCCGCTTCCATTGCCATCGCCCGGAGACCGGCACCGAACAAACACGACGACGCACTCTCGGCGTTATCTACCCGGAATGCCAAGTGGAAGACACCCTCACCTTTCTCGGCTAGACGGCGGGCGATCGGGGCGCTGACGTCCTTCGAATTCAGTGGGGCAACCAGTTCCACGCACGTCGCCTCCCCGTACGCGCCGCCTGTGGAAAGTACGACCGAGGTGACCCCCTCACTCGGAACGCTGAACCGGTCAACGACTTTCAGGCCGAAGACACTCGTCCACCGCATGACGGCACTGTCCAGGTCGTGTACGGCGATTCCCACATGACTGAAAAAGTTGAACATATTTCGCACTCCAAATCTTTCGTCTCCAGTACACAGCGCGGGCGATTCGGTCCATCTTTCCCAGATGAGAGGACTTGGTTCGCAGACCGTTCTCCCACGCCGAGACACATCGCACGCTCGCCAGCGCCTACCCCCGAAGATGTCAATACGGCCAGAATCCTCCGGGTCGCTCGCAACCGCAGAATTTTACTCTACAATAAATTATATATATTGGAACGAGGCGCCAGTTCACGCGAGGCGAAGACCTGCCGAATTGGGTGCCAGTACTTGATGCCCGCAACCGAAACACGCCGACGTGTGCTGATGGGCGGCTTACGTCGACGTTCACTGGGCGGGGCCCGCCCAGTGAAGGTCATCCCGTCCGATCGACGGCATCTACAGAAGAACGGGAGGGTTGCCACCACTACACGGAACACGTATTCGAACGCCCCGAACGGCACGCAACCGAATAATCTAAACTATATTCAAATGTACGGATGATCGATCGGAACCCTACGTACAGGGACACGGTCGCGCATGACATAACCCACAAGGAGGCTAGGTTGAAGGTCGGATTGAACCTCTCGAACATGGACACAGTGGTAACCGACGCCAGAAAAGCTGAGGATGTCGGGTTCGACTACATCGGCGCCGGCGAGCACCTCTTCTTCCACACAGCCACGCCCAACAGTTTCGTGCAACTCGCCGCCGCCGCCGGGGCGACGAGCCGAATCAGGCTGGTCAGCGCAGTGACTTTATTGCCTCTCTACCCCGCTCCCCTGGTTGCCAAGCTAGCCGCGAGTCTGGACCGCGTGTCTGGCGGTCGTTTCGAATTGGGAATCGGCAGCGGTGGTGAGTACCCCGCCGAATTCGCCGCAGTGGGCGTCTCAATCGATGAGCGGTTCAGACGTGTCACCGAAGGATTACACGTGATTGAACAGCTTTTCACAGGCGAAAAGATCACATTCGATGGAGAGTTCACTCGTCTGACCGAAGTTGCTCTCCAGCCGCCGCCGCACCAACGTGGCGGGCCACCACTGTGGCTCGGCGGACGCAAGGACGGAGCTATTCGCCGAGCGGGCCGCTTCGCCGACGTATGGATGCCCTACATGGTCGATCCACAAATGATGAGCACCACCCTCACGCAGGTCCGCCGACACGCAACCGAGCACGGCCGGAGCGCTGAGGAAGTACAGGGCGCGGTCCTGGCGTGGACGTGCGTCGACGACGACCGGAACTGGGCGCACAGAACAGGACTCGCGGCGGTAAGTGCCAACTACCGTCAGGACTTCACCAAAATTGCGGACAAATATCTTTTGCTCGGCTCACCCGACGATGTCGTGGCACGGCTGCGAGAATTCGCCGATGCCGGCACCGAGACAGTGCTTCTTCAGATCGCCGCCGGTTCGGAAGACTCCCAACGTGTCATACGAACCATCGTAGAACAAGTGCTTCCTCATCTAGGATCGCTGCACTGACATCCTGGCGTCAAACAAAATTCCCGTCGACAGTTTGGTCATTGGAACGGCAAATGACCCGAGATCTCATGAGTTCAATCGGAACCTGCGCAGGGTGGCCGAATTTCAGCCGAATTTCAGCCCTGGCTCGGCAACGACGTCAGAGTACGTGACCTGCGATACTCGAATTCAGGTCAGTCAGAACTGCACGGCCCGGGTGAGGGCCCCATCAGCAAGCACATTGGATCCGCTGATCCACGACGCTCGGGGACTCGCCAGCATCGCCACGGCGTAAGCGATTTCATCCGGCCTAGCCATCCGCCCACGAGGATTCAAATTCATTGCAGCCGAGAACATTTTCTGATCACTACCTTCCACCAAAGACCAGAATCCGCCCATCTCGTAAACAGTCCCCGGCGATACGACATTCGCCCGAATGCCCTTGGGTGCCAAGTGCCGGGCCAATCCGCCGACGTAGTGTGCGATAGCCGCCTTCATCACTCCGTACGAATGGTCCGGAAATGTGATCTCTCGGGCGGCCGCACTGGCGATTGCGATAACCGACGCAGCACCTTCGCAAGCCTGTGCACTAGCAGCAAGATATGGCGTAGCCGCCCGTGACATCCGCACCGTATGCATCAGATCCACATTGAACGATGTTTGCCAATCCTTGTCCTCTGATCCGCTGGCGAGCGCACTGACGTTGGCGACGAGAATGTCGATCCCGCCAGTCTCTCCCACGTCATGAACCCATCTACTCAGCGCGTCGGCGTCGGCAACGTCAAGCATGCGGCCGTCGGCGCCTGTTGCGATGCGCTTGGCTTCGACCTCATCACGATCACGAGCACAAAAGCTGACCTCCGCTCCCTCCTCCACGAACAGGTCGACAATGGCGCCGCCGATCCCTTTCGTACCTCCCGTGACCAGCACCCGTTTTCCTCGAAGCTGTAGGTCCATATTATCTTTTCTCCCTCGGATCACAGTGCAGTAGTCTCACCGATGCCTTGAATGCGATTTGCCGCCGAGTCCTTAGATTGATACGTTAACAATCTAGAGTGACATCTGGCGAATTGGCTGTAGCCCATCCCAGTTGACCGATGCTTGGTGCATAGCTTCGAATGTTTTGCTGAGCTCGGGCGCTTTTGCTGAATCACCAATTTCGATTACGGTTCCATCTGTGTTATCGACGTCGAAGTATGCGAACCTCGATATATTGGAAATTGCCCCTTCACACTCGGGTACACGTCCGGAATCAGCAAACTTTGCCAGCAGAGAATCGTAATCGGTCGAAAAAGCGCAAACATGATGCAGGCCCGGACCGCACGTCTCCAGAAAGTCTCGATAGGGGGTGTCCGCGTCGTTTAGCTGATGTATCAGCTCGATTTGTAAGTCACCCGCGTATGCCAATGCGATATTCAGTTCAGGTCGGCTCTGCACGCCACGATAGGAGAATTCGGACAGCGGAACATTGTCGATCTTGAAAAATGGCCCCACACCGAGATCGTTGATCCAGCGGTCGAGGGCGGTATCCAAATCTTGAACAACATATCCGAGTTGCCGCACGCTACCGAACAGTTGACTCATTTAGGTATTACCTCCGAGGAGAAAGCGAAAAAGCGTGGTCGGACCGCCCAGCTATGCAGCTGCCGGACGGCGGGATGGTTCACCTACTGCCGATGTGCAGTCACACCCCTACTGGAACTTTCTCGATCAACGGACGCAGCAACGGTTCCAGTGCAACTCGCGCGTCTTGGACACTGATCACATCCGCATCGTCGACCCTTTCAATTTCAGGTTGCCCCACAGAACTTCCCCACTCGCCAATCATCCGACATTTCCTATCATAGGGCCAGAATGAAATTATCAACTGCTTGAAGGAATACCAGGCCTCAGGGTCCTCCGCCTCAAATCCGAGCTCGCGAATAGTTTCTCCAGTGAAAAATTGTGTTTGATACGCCTTTGTTCCGAACCCCTCGTCTCCTACTACGATTGTCTCGTCGGTAACAACAATTGCACTTCTGCCCGACTCGGCAAATTCCTTGTAGAATTTTCGGACATCCTCACCGACTATGTCACCGTTTATCCCCATATAGTTGAACTTGTAAATGGGAACCTCCACAGTCATGTCCGGTTCGAAAATCTGCTCCCAATAGCCCATAACTTCCAACAGGGCGTGTCGGCGATAGTTTTCTATGATTCGTCGGTGCCTCGGATTCTCCAGAATCGCGAGCAACCGATCGTGCTCCTGCACATTCTTGCTGATGTCGAACTTCGGCATTACATCCACCTCTCAGGACCCGGACCGCGAGCGCCTCGGCCCCACGGCCAAGGAGATTCACCTCACAATTTAATCTAACTATCATTTGAATTTTCGTCAATGCTTCGTTGGATGTTTTTCCCCGGCGGCGCCCCTGCACGGCAGCCAAAGGACTCGCGTAGCCACACAACACGGCGGCAAACACGAGGTCAGCTCAATTTCGGGGCCACTCGCCTTCGCTCAGTTCCGACATGTGTTCGGCTCAACTTGCTTCGCGAAGAGCAAGTGCCGTCGCCACCGAACCAATTGCGTCCAACATTCGGAGGACAGTGCCCCCCTTCCGCTCGCAGCTGCCGAGAGGGCCTCAGCCAGTCAGTGTGGGGACCAGCGGGACACGGGCGTCACGCGGCGGCACCCGCTCGCGAACTATCGGGCCAGCCGACGCGACGCATCGACGCACTCAAGCAGCTGACGGAAGATCGGAACTAAATCCACTGCACGACTTGCCGCACGTCCCCCTGCCTCTCGTGAATGCGGCGGGGGTGTCCGACCGATGTGACCAAATTCTTCACCATCATCGACCTCCGATCATCGCCTGATCGGCCGCAACCCTAGAGCGCGTTGATATTAGAGCGCACGCTCTGCTACCCTTAGGGCATGCCACGTCCACGGATCCATGATCTCGATCTGTTGCTCGATGCCGCCGAGACGCTAGCCGTCGAGTCCGGTGCCGGGGCGGTTACTGTCCGCCGGTTGTCGGAATTGACGACGGTGTCGAACGGGGCGATCTATCACGCTTTCGGATCACGTGCCGGACTGGTGGGGAGCGCCTGGCTGCGAGCAGCGCGACGATTCCTTGACGTCCAAAATACAGCGATCGACGCAGTAACCGGCCAGAAGCCTCGAGAGGGCGCGGTCGAGGCCGTCGTCGCCGCAGCAGATGCGCCAGCGAAGTTTCTGCTGGAATCACCTGTGTCGGGTCGGTTCTTGCTGACGGTGCGCCGAGGAGAACTGCTCGGCTCCGCCGATATTCCCGACTCCATCGCCGACGATCTCCGTAAGCTCGACACTTCCATCGCCGACCTGCTGCGCCAGCTGTCGGACTCGATGTGGGGGCGCGTCGACCAAGAGTCGGTGCGCGTCATCAGAGATTGCGTTGTCGAACTACCCGGCGCCTTGCTTCTGCGAGGTGCGCGAACACCTGACCCCGCAGTCAGGGAGCGGCTGGCCGTCGCCGTCCGCGCCATCCTGGCACTCCCCCTACCCGAGTTATCAACCACCCCGGGGCACACGAGCCCGTGGCACGTAAATAAAGGACACCGTTCATGACTGCGTCAGTAGAGATTCGAAACGATATTGCGGTACTGACCCTCGGCGAGGACGAAAACCGTTTCTCACCGGAGTGGCTCGAGGCCGTGGGCGCCCACCTTACCGAGGTCGAAAACAACGCTCGCGGGTTGATCACGGTGGGGTCCGGCAAGTTCTACTCCAACGGACTCGACCTCGAATGGCTCATGTCCCATGGCGACCAGGCCGAATGGTATGTCGGACAGGTCCAAGCGCTGTTCAACCGGATCCTGACCTTCTCGCTACCCACCCTCGCCGCCGTCAATGGGCACACCTTCGGCGCAGGGGCCATGTTCGCCATTGCGCACGACTACCGTCTCATGCGCCAGGACCGCGGGTACTACTGTTTCCCGGAAGTCGACATCAACATTCCCTTCACGCCGGGTATGGCGGCGCTCATCCAAGCGAAGCTTTCACCTCAAACAGCCATGACGGCAATGACTACCGGGCATCGCTACAACGCGACCGACGCCCTCGACGCCGGACTCGTCGATGGCACCGCAGCCGAAAGCGAGCTGGTCACGGCAGCGATCGATCGGCTGACTCCCATTGCAGGCAAGGACCGCGGGACATTGGGTGCGATCAAGACCACCATGTATGCCTCAGTCACCGCAGCACTGAGCCAGGGCCGCAACGCATGAGTGCTGTCACCGCCCCCATCGGGACCAACCTGCAGATCTGGAACAAGCTGCAACGGCTGCCATTCGGGAACTGGATCTTCACTCGCGCGTTGTGTTTCAAAGCCCCCTACTTTCGCAGCGTTCACCCCTTGATTCTCGAGATGCGACCGGGCCTGTGCCGGGTGCAGGCCCCCAACCGGCGCAGTGTGCGTAACCATCTCGGCAGCTACCACGCGATCGCCTCGTGCAATATGGCGGAACTCGCTGCCGGCATGATGACCGATGCGACGGTCCCGCCGACCCACCGCTGGATTCCCGTCGGAATGACCGTCGAGTACAAAGCCAAAGCAACCACTGCCGTCACCTCCGTGGCACGCCTCGATCAGATACCCGAGTTCACCGACACCCCAACTGAACTCGTTGTACCTGTCGATATTCTCGACGTCCAGGGCACCGCATTCGTTACCGCTGAAATCACGATGCACATCTCGAAGAAGAGTCGCTAACTCCGGTCACGAATTCCGGGCGGGGGTCCAGGTGTCCCTCACACGCTGATCAGGCGATTCGAGTGAAGGGTTCTCGCCAGGTGGCCACAGGCGATCATTATTTCTCGACGCAATCGAAGGAATAGGCATATGTCCGTAGATCAGAGACAA